>CATIWQ010656863.1:0-24069 GCA_949673415.1 Euphorbia schlechtendalii
ACTAAATCGTAATAATGTAAGTATATAAAATGGAATAAAACAAATTTTTATAATATAATAATATTATTAATAATATAAATAATGAATTGGGGTTTTAAAGTCTTAGTAGTTTGAATATATTAGAAAGTTTAGTTTTGTGAACGAATTAAAATCGAGTCTTTCGATATGAGGAATTGCTAGGAAATGATTTCCGGAATTTACGGAAATGAGTTTTCTACTTTCATTAATTGCAGAAACGGCTCGGAAATGTTTCGTAGGAGTTTTCTAGGGTTTCCATTTCCGAAACGGATGGGAAACTCAGAAATGACATGTCACAGTAGTTTCCGTGCTTCCTAGGTTGCTACTATGCATTTTCAACATGTGCTACCGTGGAAAAAGGGAAAAGTAGAGAGCTATGAACATCTCTGTTGGGGATCGCTGAAAATAACTTGGATAATCTCTGAAGTCGTGATAACATTTTCAGATTGAAACTAATTTGGTGATTCTTTCAAATTTTTCAATCGGATAAAATCAAAGTAAAACTAAAGAACTTAGAATGAATTTTTGTTGTGAAATAAAATGAACTAGATTTCAGAAAGCGTAGTCAAAACCGCTTTTGAAATCGTTGCCAATATCAAGTATTTATAAACATGAAACGGGCAGTCGCAACCGTTCAAATAAAAACATTGCGAAAAGTCATGTCCATTCGAGCAGTCGCAACGGTTTTAAACAGAAGCGTCGTAAAAAGTCGTTCCCGGACACTCGTAAGCTTAGTAGCGTAATATAAATCGAACAAGCGTGCACTCCGCACTCTCCTAACTTATTCAATGAAATATTATGATCGTATTGGTCAACTAGTTGATCCAATTACACTAAAATACCAACAATCTCCAACCCTTTGACTCCAAAGTCTCTCCAAACTCTATTTTACTCTAAAATTTAAAGTTACGGAGTTCATTTCCAACCCTTCACTTTAATCTTTAAAATAACAAATGTAAAAGTAGTAATAATAAAATAATTTTATTATTAATAAAATAACATTAGAATTCCAAAATTATATTTAAATAAGAGGATTAAGGAGATGCCCATGAGAACTAGAAATGAAGGGGAAAGTTCTTCAGATACATAGTGGCCTAGTTGGTTAGTAATACTCACAAAGTCTGTATATAAGTGGGCACCAATAAAATTGTAAGAGAATATACAGTGGTTACTAATGTTACGCTCAAGTATCAAAATTTAAATTATTAAGCTTGCTCAAGGTCATACTAACAATTATTCAAGAATTGTGAATGGGGAAGAGACAGCTTATGGAGAAGCCAGGCATTATACAACCAAATGCAGGATTTATTTGATGCTTCTCAACTGCACTAGTAAATGAAAATAGACACACAGTAAGCAAGATAAACAAGTAATAACTATCACCATAAGCAAAAGCTTGGAAAAAAGATAAAGGGAAGAGGATATGAGACAAACCTGCAAATAAAAATCTGATGAACCTAAATAAGTAGCAATTACAATCACAATAAACACACTCAACAATCAGGGCCGGCCTTGGGGTGGGCAACTGAGTGCCACCGCCCAAGGCTCATGTCGAAAGGGGCTCAAATAATAATATTTTTTTAATAATTTTAGTAGTTAATGTTAAAAAGATAAAAGTAAATAATAATTAATGGTAGATGAATTGGTAAGTAACTTGCTATGAATAGAAGAGGTCATAAGATCGAATCTTAGTTCACAAAATAGTTAATTTTCATCATAATTTTTTTATCGATGACCCATTTTAATAATTTTTATATTATTTTACTCAGGATCCTTAATTTGTAAGGACCGGACATGTCAACAATAGTATTAAGTTAAAAGGCGATTAGTTTACCATCTAATTACTTCAAATAAGGTCACTCAAACTCTAAAACCTGAAAGTGAGCAGACAAAGAAATCTATAGCAAAGAAATTAAACAAATTGCAAAACCCTATCGTTTCGGACCAAGTATGATAAAATACCTCGTCGCGGTAGACGCATTCCCAGGCGTCGTCATACAACTTACAACGAGGTTCTCTGGCGGCTATTTAGTAACGGAACCTGGCTTCCTTCAGAAGCCATTTCGGACAAAAGTGGAATGCAATGATTGGAAAGCAGGATGAGAGCCCTTTAAATTTGAGTCTTGAATAGAATCGGTGGATCCGACATCGCGGAATGGAAACAGAGCGTAAGAGGGAATCAAAAGTGCAATTCAAATAAAAATGAATAAAATTATCCATTTTCATGATATAATTTTATATTGAGAATTTTCTATTTATACATTTTTTAGAATCACGGATCCCCCGTTTATAAAAATTATCCTCTAACCCTATCAAATGAAACCATAATTTAAGTTTGTAAAAAAAAAACTGCAAATGCATTGTTTTGCTACATTTCATGGAGCAATTGGCAATTTAATTAGGAGACGCCATTTCACAAAATACCACTTATAGTTTTTTCGGTAAAGACCACTGATAGTTTTGATGTTTAGGTTTAGCTATTATTACGCGGACAAAAGTAAGCCGCCTAGTCACATTTTTTTAATACTTTGACTTTTTTATTGAATAATTTTTTATATTCAAGAATATACCTTTTCTTTTAAATATATATTAGTAATTGTTCTTTTTATTCAATTCTGTTATAATATGACTTATATTCTAATAATTCATGACATTAATATATTAAACAAGATTTAATAAAAAAAAAGAAAACATTAATAACTTAGTCTAAGCTTAAGTTTATTCATTATATAGATCTTAGTGTACCTTTATATCGTCCGTCTATGATCTGACGCGTGATTATTTTTAAGGAGAGAAACATAAAACATAGGTGAGATTAAAAAAATTATATAAATTAGGTAGATTTATTTGAAATTTTATATACTTAATTAATGAATGATAAAGAAATTTGAGAAAATTGTAAATTTTGTTTGAAATTTTTATGTTTTTTTTTTTGGAATTTGTGAGTCTTTGAAAGAATAGATAGTGTAAGTATTTGATTGAATCATATTGCACAAACTTTTACAAAATTATTATTGTTTTGATTTTTCAACTTATGTCACATGTCAACCCGTTGATTTGATTTATTAATTTGCAACCCATTATCATGGCTTAGTTCAATCTCAATTAGAGGCAAACCAGTGTACTTTTGTTAAGTCAAAGTTGAGATGAAGATTTTTTTTCCTAACCTTTTCAAAGATGAGGTCTATAAATAAATGTAATACATAGTCATTGATGAACAGTTCGTATTCTTAAAGTCTTCATTGTCCGTTACACCATAATGTCATCCATCAGCCAACGCACTGCAGGTTCAATATATAATTAAGCAACAAACATTGAGGTTAAGAAACTAATTAAACAAGGAATTATGGATTATTTTAGTTTGCTACTACTGCTTTCCTTGATATGGCCACTATTCATCCATGTTTTCAAATCCAAAATCTTTGGCAGAAATTCCATTTCTCTTCCACTAGGTCCGAGGCCTTTCCCGGTCATCGGAAACATATTACATATGGCAAAAAATCCTCACCTTTCACTCACTCAACTCTCAAAAAATTTCGAACCTTTAATGACCCTCAAATTAGGATGCATAACAACCATAGTCATATCTTCCCCTGAATTCGCTAAAGAAGCATTACAAAAACATGATCAAGCCTTGTGTGGCCGGACCATCCCTGACGCAGCCCGCTCACATGACCGCCACAATATTCAGTTGGATTTCTGCCGGCTCTAGATCAATGGAGGATCCTTAGAAAAGTTATGGCCACAGAAGTTTTCAGCTTACAAAAACTCGAAGAGAGTCAAAATCTTCGCCATAAGAAAGTGGAGGAGCTGTTAGGGTTTGTGCGAGAGAAGTGCGAGAATTGTGAGGTAGTTGATATTGGTCAAGCCGCGTTCACCTCTGTTTTGAACCTTTTGTCGAACACCTTCTTCTCATTTGATTTAGCTAGCTATGATTCTATTCTATCTTCTGAGTTTCGTGATGCAGTGGACAGTATAGATGTTGAATTAGGAAAGCTGAACCTTTCAGATTATTTTCCCGTTCTCCAGATACTTGATCCACAGCATATTCGCCAAAGGATGAACCTTTGTTGCGGAAGGTTGCTCAAGCTATTCGACAAAAATATTGCAGAGAGATTGCAACTAAAATCTTCATCTATGGAGAAGCAGGATGTACTTTATTCCCTTCTCAGTATTTGTCAAGAATCGACCAACTCCGGGTTGAGCCTCATCCACATCAAGCATATGCTCATTGTAAGTTTGTCTTTTCTCGAGCATTTTCGACTTAACAACACTAAACTCACACATAAGTTTTATATTAAATGCAAAGAGTCTCTTGAACTTGGCAATTTTTTAGTGACGTCACACTGAATAATCAGAAATTCCACTCATTAACCTGAACTTCGTATAAAAGTGTACAGTTTACCACTCAACAACACATGTCAACTTCTGGTTGATGAGAAAAATCAGAAAAATGACATGTTTGAAAAATCAAACTAACTATAATCTAACAGTCAAACTAACCATAATTTGACACGTGATATCTTCTGAAAGTTCTGGGTGACTTTTGGCAAAAATTACTTTTTGATGCATTTAACCTTACAGAAATTCTCAAAATTATATTACTTGTAGGATCTTTTCGTTGCCGGTACCGATTCAACAACACAAACATTAATATGGGTGATGGCAGAGTTACTTCGCAATCCCGTAAAGCTTATAAAGCTAAAAAACGAGCTCAAGGATTTCGAAGGAGAGATGCAAGAATGCGATATTGACAGGTTACCTTATCTACAAGCAACAGTTAAAGAAATATTTAGACTACATCCATTAGTCCCATTTTTGGTGCCACATAAAGCTGAAAATGAAGTGGAGATTTGTGGATTCAAGATACCAAAAGATGCACAAATAATTGTGAATTTATGGGCAATGGGACGTGACAAAAGCATATGGGAAAACCCTGATAAGTTTGAGCCAGAAAGATTTTTGGATAGCAAAATCGATGCAAAGGGGAGGCATTTCGAGCTAATACCTTTTGGTGCTGGGAGAAGGATTTGCCATGGTTTGCCATTAGCGCAACGAATGTTACATTTGATGCTGGCATCTCTAGTTCACTCATTTGATTGGAAGTTACCACATGACATTAAACCAAATGAACTGGATATGAGTGGATGTTTTGGCTTGTCATTGTCTAAGGCTCAGCCTTTGCTAGCTATTTCTTATGTTTAATACTAGTTTTGCCTTTGTTTTTAACTGATGAAGTTCCACTTGTATTGGGGTAGTTGTTATATGTATATTTGAAGGATGTTTAAATAATGTAGCATTCCAGATGTGTAAAAAACAACACCTAGCTTCATTGAGCTATAGCCTATAAGTATGCATATTCAATGATAATTTACCACGAAAAGTAGGAGATACTTATTTGTTTTTTTCAAAGTAAATAAATTACTTCTTGTATGGTATCAGCTTAGTTATAGAAAATTAGAAATATTTGTCATCTTTCAAATGAATACTAGTTTGATAGGGCTAACAGAATACTTTAATTATTACTTTACTCTTTAGCATTAACGAATAATTAAAGTATAGTTATTAATTTGTAAGAAACAACCAGATCAAAAACAGGACGATATTATCCATAACTTTTATATCAGCCAAGAATCAATAGTATATTCATCATATATTATTTATTGATACAAAGATATTTATATCGTTTGACATCCTTAACGTTACAAAACAAGAAGAGAATGACTTTGTTTCGAAATCCAGAAGAGAAGTTTCATATGTCAAAATATAAGTTAAATCATGTGGCTGTGTTTGTTGACAGAAGGCATATAGTCAAACATAAAGCGAGTAATTATCACATCACACCACCGACTTAAAAGACCTCCAATGCATCAAACCATATATACAATTGTGTTATTTGAGACTAATTGTTTTATCATCGCTAAGTAAAATATAGACAATATTTTAAATAATTTAATTCTTTTTTTGGCGACCTAAATCTAATCCACTAATTGATTTATCTAGATTCAGGTAATGGGTCAAACATAAATTTATGTTTAATTCGTTAAGTGCTTCATCCAACTTAACGAATGCATTGTACTACTACATTTTATCATTCTTTTAAAAATCCTCATCTAAGCGTTATTTTGAAGATCGCCGCCTGATGCGCCTAATCCCCGCTGACTAGCGCCTAAGTCTTGCCTAAGCCCTGATTAATCCCTACCTAGATTTCGAGAAGCTCCGGCCGCCCGACTAACGCCTAACGTTTTGTAAAACAATGCATTACTTTGCAATTTAATTAAGAGACCCCATTTTACAAAATACCACTTGTATAGTAGTTTATAGTCAATCCATTTGTACTATAGTCTAATGCGCATTTGTACTTGCAGTTTAATTAAGAAACTTTAAAATGAATCTTAAATTTTCAAATTTGTCAAATACTTCCTGAATTTATTTAAAATACACCAAATTATCCCTTTATTTATCACGTGTCAATTTATGTTTGATTTGATTTTTGAAAAATGTCAATTTTCTGATTATTTTTTATTTCAAACCACAAGCTGACACGTAATTTTGAAATGATAAAATGATATATTTTAAACAAGTTTTACAAATGATATTCGACACATTTTAAAAGTTAGGGTGACAAATGTTCATCTTCAACTATTAATGATCATGCTTAGGGAATAATGGATGTATTATGCATTATGGTTTATATATTTAGGTTTAGCTATTATTATGCGGACCAATGTAGAACACGTAGCGTTTCAAAAATAGATTGAACGGCCGCCATGTTTTATTACTTCGACTTTTACTTATATTTTAATTAGTTTATATTTATAAATTTCATATTTTTAACGAGTTAATAAAAAAGAAAAATAAATCGATTACAACTTGGTAAATTTTATAATAACCTTGTTAAAAATAAAATCTTCATTATTTTAGTTCTTATCATTACTAAATCAATAATGTGATGATTGATCCAATAATGATAATTGTAAAGTAAGATTTAATTTATTGTTATAGTGTACACCTAAGATTTAATATATTGTTATAGTGTACACCTATGAATTGGATTTGTTGTTTCAATTTGAGTTTACATTTTCATGTTCTTCATTTATGAATTTATAAATGAATTTATAATCTAATATGTGATCAATTTTAGGGAGAGAAATAGAAAAATTAGGTGAAATAAAAAAAGGTATAGAAATTAGGTAGATTTATTTGAATATTATATACTTAACTAATGAAAAAAGTCATCGAGAAATTTGAAATTTATTAAAAAAGTTATAAATTTTTTTATGTGTTTTTTTTTTTGGAAGTCATGGATTTTTGAATGGAAAGAATAAAATTTATATTAGAAAATCGAAGAACACTCTAAATATTCTCTAATGTTGGAAACTTTTTTAGAATGAATTCGAGTTATTTATGACCTTTTATCTCAAAATAAACAACTGAAATTTATTCACTATTTAAGCATAAAAGTGTATTTTTAATGCCTGAGCCCCTCTAGATAGAGTAAGGATTTGATTGAATTATTTAAAATTTTATTTATATATCACATGTTAAATAATTATTAGTTTAACTTTTCGTATTGTGTTCACGTATCAACCTATTGATATGACTTTTAATGTTTTGACATGTATATAGGAGAGAGCAAAAAACCAATAAAACCGAATTGAATCGGAGAACCGGACCGGACGGAACCGAACTGAATCGAATCGAACTAATTTGGTTCGGTTCTTGGTCCATGTATGTGAATAATTTGATTTTCTGTTCGGTTCTCGGCTTTTGGGAAAAAACCCAAATAAACCGAGAACCGAACCGAAAATCGAAAAATAAATTTTAATTAATTTTAAATTAATTTAATAATTATTTTCACATTCAATTTACATTTAATACTTGAAAATTAAGGTTTTTTTTTCAAATCAACAATAAGTTATGTGTTAAAAATTATTTATATTAATTTTTAGTTATTTTATGTTAAAAAAATAAATATATGGAAAAAAAATTAATTTAAAATAAAAAAATATAATTTTTGTTTAAAACCAAACCGAATAGAAAACCGAACAGAATATTTCTGTTCGGACTGAACCGAACCGAAATAATTCGATTCGGTTCTCGGTTCTAAAATTCCCCTCTTTCGATTTTCAGTTCGGTTCGGTTCGGTTCAGTTTTTGAACCGAACCGAGTTTTGTTCACCACTACATGTACATGGCCTACTTCTTGGGTTTTTTTTACAATGATCATCATTATTTAAAATTTTATTTATATATCAAGTGTTAAATCATTATTGGTTTGTGACGTGTCAACCTAGATTTGACTTTTCATATTGAGACTTTTTTGCCAATACAAAACCTTTTCAAAGATGAGAATTATAGATAAATACAGAGTCATTGCAGGTTTAAGCAAGAGACGTTGAGTTTTAACTAAACAAGGAATTATGGATTATTTCAGTTTGCTACTACTGCTTTCCTTGATATGGCCACTATTTATCCATGTTTTCAAATCCAAAATCTTTGGCAGAAATTCCATTCCCCTTCCACCAGGTCCGAGGCCTTTCCCGGTCATCGGAAACATATTAGAAATGACAAAAAATCCTCACCTTTCACTCACTGATCTCTCGAAAACTTTCGGACCTTTAATGACCCTCAAATTAGGAAGCATAACAACCATAGTCATATCTTCCCCGGAATTCGCTAAAGAAGCACTACAGAAACACGACCAAGCATTTTCTGGTCGGACCATACCCGATGCGGCCCGCTCACATGACCACTACAAGTATTCAGTTGGATTTCTGCCGGCTCTAGATCAATGGCGGATCCTCAGAAAAGTTATGGCCACAGAAGTTTTCAGCTTACAGAAACTCGAAGAGAGCCAAAATCTTCGGCATAAAAAAGTGGAGGAGCTGTTAAGGTTCGTGCGAGAGAAGTGCGAGAAATGTGAGGCAGTTGATATTGGTCAAGCCGCGTTGACAACTGTCTTAAATCTTTTGTCGAACACCTTCTTCTCATTCGACTTAGCAAGCTATGATTCTAATCTATCTTCTGAGTTTCATGATGCAGTAGACAATATTAGTGCAGAATTAGGAAAGCCGAACATTGCAGATTTTTTCCCCATACTTCAGATAATCGATCCTCAGCGTGTTCGCCAAAGGATGAACCATTGTTTTGGAAGATTGCTTAAGCTTTTTGACAAGATCATCACAGAGAGATTGCAACTAAAATCTTCATCTACGGAAGTTAAGGAGAAGCGGGATGTATTTGATTCCCTTCTTAGTATTTGTCAAGAATCAAGTAACTCCGGGTTGAGCCTCACTCACACAAAGCATTTGCTCGTTGTAAGTTCATTTTTTCGAGAATTTTTTAACTCAACATCATTGAACACACAATAATTTGTATTGTACTTTGGACTTGTTATAGAAATTCTCACAATTACTTGTAGGATCTTTTCTCTGCTGGCACGGAGACAACTACACAAGCAATTGCATGGGTGATGGCAGAGTTACTTCGCAATCCCGAAAAGCTTATAAAACTAAAAAACGAGCTCAAGGAAATCGAAGGAGAGGTTAGAGAATGCGATATCCACAGGTTACCTTATCTACAAGCAACGGTCAAAGAAATATTTAGACTACATCCATTAGTCCCATTTTTGGTGCCACATAAAGCTGAAAATGAAGTAGAGATGGGTGGATTCAAGATACCAAAAGATGCACAGATACTTGTGAATTTATTTGCAATTGGACGAGACGGAAGCATATGGAAAAACCCAGATAAGTTCAAGCCAGAAAGGTTTTTGGATAGCAAAATGGATGTGAAAGGGAGACATTTCGAGCTAATACCGTTTGGAGCTGGGAGAAGGATTTGCCCCGGTTTGCCATTAGCGGATAGAATGTTGCATCTGATGTTGGCTTCTCTAATTCGCTCATTTGATTGGAAGCTACCACACGGCATCAAACCGAATGAATTGGATATGAGTGAATGTTTTGGCTTGTCATTGTCTAAGGCTCACCCTCTGATAGCAATTCCTTGTGTTTAAGACTAGTAATATTGCCTTTGTTTTTAAATGAAGTTCACCCAAATGTAATGGGGGAGTTGTTATTTGAATAATATGTATGATGTTTAAATAATGTAACATTACAGATGCATAAAAAAATAATCCTATATTGACCTATAAGCATGCATTATCAATGATCATTTACCCAGAAAATAATTATACCTATTTTTGTCTTCAAAGTAAATAAATTCCTTTTTGTAATTTATCGGCTTAGTACTAGAAATATTTGTCATTTTTATATAGTATGAAAGTGATTATTCAATTCGTTACATACAAGTTGATTGGCGGCTAATAATACACGTTAGACGATTTTTTTTCATAAAAAATTGATCATTGTATCGAAGTTCACATTGGCAGTAGAGAAGTTTGAAAGATCATGTATCTAATGAGACTAAAGTAAAAATACATTGCTAATTAATAGTGGAACCTCAAACAAGCCATAAAGTTTATTTTAAAATTTTGATAACAAATTAGATATGTGATTCGAGTAATTGAAAACTATACGCCGAATATTAATATAGAATATTTTGGATCTTGTTATTTTGGACCTCTTAATGATCGATTGATTTAATACAAACCACATAAATTATAATAAACATTTAATATTTCCTTGTTATTTTTCCCTTCCAAGCTAACGATTGCCGCCGTGAAAATTAGGAGAGGAGAGCCATGGTTTAAGGCCACTTCTGACTGCTTAAAAATTGGCCATAAACCGATCTCATCTTTGCATCATTGGCTCTGCTCTTCTGCTATTGAGTGTCAGCACTAGTGACGTTAGGTTTTGTTGGTTGAACATGAAGAACACTTTCTATTTATTATTTTTAATAAAATTAGTTACAGGACCCAAAAATTATACAAGGATTGACGGCCTAAATATACTTGTCTCTTTTATTTAACATAGTTAAAATGATTTAGATGCAATTTTTCTATCTAGGTTGTGTTCGTATGTAATTTTTATGTGTTTTTAATGTGAAATACACCAACTTATCCTGGTTATTTCTTCATCTTTACTTCGAGTAATATGCATTTGTAATTTTTTTTTATATAGCAGGAATTTGATTTTTTGAGGTACCTGGGGTTCGAATCCAGGATCCCAGTTTCTTTCTTCACTTTGAGAGAAAGTTGTGGGCACTGGAGATATGCATTTGTAGTTAAATCAACATTTTTCTATTTTTTCCTTAGTATCAAAACATGCTTATTGTAGAACATGACTAGTTATTGTCATGATAGATAGCGTGCATTATTTTGTAAATCAAATATCATTTTGGTTGGAGAATACTTTTAACTGAACAAATTATTACATTAATTAGAATTTTTTATTTCATGATTTGCACTAAATACTTGCGATAAAATTAGTTGAGCACAAAAGTGATCAAGGCATTTAGGGTTAACCTTTTGCTAGCTTTCTTTCACTTTAGCCACCATGTTTGTTATTTCCATTAGATAAACCCTTTCAGCCTAGCCTTTTCTTTGTTTAAAAACACATATTAACCTATTTCCCTTTTCTTTTATAAACCTTTTTTTTGGACCTAAATCATGTGAAATAATTGATATTAAATTTAGCATGAAGTTTAGTCAATCTTTGAATAGCGAAGGTTTTTCGAAATAACCTCTCCTCTTCCTAGCTATGTTTTAATTGTATCAAGCCTTCTTTTCCTATTAATAAAAAAAGGAATAATAATGATGATGATGATGATGATGATGATATAACAAAAAGAAAAATGAAAAAAATAAAAAGAAAAGAATTGTTGAGATAAGAGGCAATTTGATCATGAATTATAAAGGAAGAGTTGAAATAATTTTAAAGTTTTGAAATGCAAAAGATTTTTACTTATAATTTTTGAGAAGTGATTCCTAATAATCTTTTCAATAATTCATCTTTATATAAAGTGTGGTATAACATTTTTGTGCTTGGTTGCAAGATATTGACTTGAAGAGTGTTGAACCTTCTCTTTTATAAACTAAATATCTAGTACTTTCGTTATTTATCCTCATTTTGCAAACTAGTTATTTTTACATGATATTTTAGTCTAAATAATCTTTTTACCATACCTTTATTCCAAGTTCCGTTACAATCCATGAAAGACCTTTAATTTGTGCTTAACTAGTCTTTAAGGAGCAAATATGAGATAAACGTTCAAATTGTGGTAGTTCTTTCTTGCATTAAATATGAGTGCTTCATTTTCTTCTATTTTAACCCTAAAACACTTGAGCGTGTGAGGTGCCAAACTTTATATATTTTGACTTTGAGGAATCTTTCGAGGTTGGTACATTATCTTGTCTAGTGGTTGTGATTTAAATTGTTAAAAGTGCATGCTTGAATATTGTTGGTACAATATACTTTAGAGTTCTTGGAAGGTTGGCTTGTTCTATGCTTAAGTTTTCCAATTTACAACTTTGATCCTTTGATAAGTTGTGTCATAATTCTTCAAGGTGCGTAAAACATGATCTTGGGTTAGAATTTGGCATGTTGACATTTTGGCATTTGAGATACTTGTGTATGTACTTTGTTGCTTGAGGACAAGCAAAGAGCAAGTATGGGGGAATTGCTAGATGGTACTTTTATGCATTCTTTTCGCATTGAATCGTTTTAAATTGGTCCGTTATTTTCTTGGATATTAGTTTAAATGTAAAATTTGTTTTGGTTTTTTAAGGTAAATGATTGAAGTGGTGCTAATGCTGAAATTGAAAGCCAAAAATGAGTAGCAATTGGAATGATAAATGGAATAGGAGCTGGAAATCCATTAAAGAAGATGGTGTGGTATATTATGTCGGCACAGTCCGACTAACAATAAAATTGACAGCAACGAATACGATAAATGCACATCCATTATTTCACTACAATGATGAATAATAATAAAGTTCAGCGACTAATTTGTTGGATGAGATGACGAAGACGAAGACACATGCTAATTAGTGGAACTGCAACTACAATCCAACAAGTGGCCTAATCAACAACTATCAACAGTTAATAAACTGATGGGTGGCAAACAATTAAAGTGTTGTCAGTGCTGGAAACAAATAAAAATGAGAATAATGTTGTGGTGGAGCTCGTGGGATTAATGAGATCAACAGCAACGAAATGCATTTCTTATTAAAGTAGCAAATATCATCAATTAATGCATTGTCAAATTAATGTTTTCGAAGGTACTATGGTTAATTAGGATTTAGTCATTGAACTTTTCTCGTTGCTAGTTTAAAATAAAGGAAACATTGATTATAAAGAAGTGTCTTCCGTACCTGTAATCGGTTTAAAAAATTTTGATTTAAAACATTTTTGAACCAATGATCAAGTTAATGATCTTCATAAATTCTTTTTCCTCGACATGTTTAAATTAAATTTTTATTTATTTATTTATTGTTTTTAGCATACTCAAAACTTCCAACACCCTATCCCCCTTTAATTTATATACATATTTCATTCGATAAAACGATTTATACAAAATTTAATTACTCCTAGTGAGATCGACCCTGCTTCCATTATCGCAAAACTAGAGCGGGAATTATATCTTGACGAATTCGACAATTACCAACAAGTAACATTAATAATCAGGATAATGTTACGATGGGCCAGAAAAGATTTGGTTCATAATCTATAATGAAGCAAAAGCCATCCAACAAATTTTATTTTGGGCAAAGTACTAAATTTCCAAATCAAGTCGAAAATAGGATAATTTGCTTGAGGTCTCAAGGATAATTGGAAGCAAATTAATCAAAAGAGGCAGCAGAGAACAGTTGTGCTGGCTTGTTAATGCACCATGTTACTATATTAGGTCTAATGTCGACATCCACATTTTGTGAACTATTAGAGTGCAGGGACATTTTGCTATTTCTACTTTTCTTGACATGGCCATATATTTATCCACGTTTTCAAATAAAAAATCTTTGACCAATATCTTCAAACATTTATATGACACATGATATGAGTTTGAGATATACCATTATGGATTATTTTAGCTTGCTATTACTACTTTCCTTAACATGGTCAATATTCATCCACCTTTTCAAATCCAAAATCTTTGGCAGAAGTTCCATTCCCCTTCCACCAGGTCCGAGGCCTTTTCCGGTCATCGGAAACATATTAGAGATGGCGAAAAATCCTCACCGTTCACTCACTAATCTCTCGAAAACTTTTGGACCTTTAATGACCCTTAAATTAGGAAGCAAAACAACCATAGTCATATCTTCCCCTGAATTCGCTAAAGAGGCGCTACGGAAACATGACCAAGCCTTGTCTGGCCGGGACGTTCCCCGATGCGGCCCGCTCTCACGACCACCACAAATATTCAGTCGGATTTCTTCCGACTCTAAATCAATGGCGGATCCTCAGAAAAGTTATGGCCACGGAAGTTTTCAACTTACGGAAACTCGAAGAGAGAAAAAATATTCGCCATAAGAAAGTGGAGGAGCTGTTAGGGTTTGTGCGAGAGAAGTGCGAGAAATGTGAGGCGGTTGATATTGCGCGTTCACAACTGTCTTAAACCTTTTGTTGAACACCTTCTTCTCATTCGACTTAGCAAGCTATGATCCTAATCTATCTTCTGAGTTTCATGATGCAGTAAACAGTATAAGTGCAGAATTAGGAAAGCCAAACCTTGTAGATTTTTTCCCCGTACTTAAGATACTCGATCTGCAACGCATTCGCCAAAGAATGAACCTTTGTTATGCAAGGTTGTTAAAGCTATTTGATAAAATCATTGAAGAGAGATTGCAACTAATAAAATCTTCATCCATGTGTCACGGCCCGTGAATCCTGTCTCACAAATCCCCGCAAACCACATGCGAGAAAGCTCGCAAAGGGGCAATGCCACAGGGTTAGGCATGATGCAGCGGGAAATCTCGCACAAGGGCATGCAACTTCTGCCACAAATGGATGCGCACAAAGGCGAAACTTCATAGAAAGGTCCATGACATGTTTAAAATGCAATGGACAAAGTCTTGTGCAAGGAAATATGAATAAATGGCAGAGTTATTCGAGAAATGGGCCAAAATCTGCCAACAGCTCGTAGAAAACAGCCCAAAGGCATGCAGGCCGCTGTGAGGGTCCAAATCCCTTGCCAAATTCCGTCACAGTGTCCAGAAGCTTCTAATGACGCCAGAATTGCAAGGAAATATCCAAAAATTTATCACTAAACCGACCTAAGACAGATTTTTATGCTTGTAAATTCTAGAATAAACATTTCTAGCCATTAGATTAGGGGTTTTTCTAGAGAAATGATCTAAGCCCTTGGTTATGGAGGTGGAATGCCTATATAAAGGCTTCATCGCCCCATTTGTAATCCAACCTTTCAAAAGTGTGCAAACATAAGAGAACTTGGAGAGCTTGTGTGAGTGTGTGTAAAGCTTTGTAATACTTTGTGAAGTATTAATAAAGTTTGTTAAGCTTTCGCAAGTGTGCTTGCTTACTTTCTCTACGCTTCCGCTACGCTATTGCTTCCGCGCATTAAGGTCTAAGCTATCGTCAAGGCTTGTGTTAGGTTTTTCTAGCACATTATTGTTGGTTATTCGAGTGCTAGTGCCGCACGGTGCGTCGTCAAAAACTCAGCCCGTGACACATGGAAGTTAAGGAGATGCAAGATGCACTTGATTCCCTCCTTAGTATTTGTCAAGAATCAAGTAATTCCAGGTTGAGCCTCGTTAACATAAAGCATTTGCTCTTGGTAACTTCTTTTTAGCATTTTTTTCAAAATACACAAAAAAAGTACTCGGGACTTATTATTATCTCTTTTTTTATCACATTTACTCGTAGGATCTTTTCTCTGCTGCCACTGACACAACTACAGAAACATTAGTATGGACAATGGTAGAGTTACTTCGCAATCCCGAAAAGTTTATAAAACTCTAAAACGAGCTCAAGGAAGTTGAAGGTGAGATTCAAGAATGCGACATTCACAAGTTGTTAGGTCCCAAATAATTAATTCGATAACCGGGTGATATGTGTTAACTAAAATAGATTCGCAACAACAATAGTAAAACAAGTAAAACAATAAAGAGACACAGAGATTTAAGTGGAAACCTTTAAAAGGGAAAAAACCACTGGCACCGATAACTCCACTAATAAATAATGGGAATACAAAATATAAACTCTCTCAAGTATATCCAAACTCGAGGTATAATTTTTAGGACAGTTGGAAATACCCCAATTTTACTCACAATGTAAAATCACTCGACTCCCCCTTTCTCTAATTACTTTCTTGTGGTAATAAATTACTCTACAAGAGAAAACTCTCAAAATATTCTTTTGTAAGAATAATGCTCTACAAAAGGAACTAAAGGCTTTCTTAATTTTTCAGATGATTTAGGAATGCAAGATGAAGATGCCTTTTATAGGCAAATAGATGTACCCATTTTCAATCTGGTTATTAATTTGCCAATTGAAAATGCAATGTAAATATAATCCAAAATGCTGCAACTAACACCTGCAATCAACCATTTGCTTTTGACAAATGAGGAAACAAACAGGCCAACCTAATTGATACCAGCCTTTGAATTTGATGTCTGGACCCATCATAAGTTACCTTATCTGCGAGCAACAATCAAAGAAATATTAAGACTACATCCGTTAGTCCCGTTTTTGGCACATAAAGCTCAAAATAATGCAAAGATCTACAAAAAAAAATTGACTTTTAGGGACAACAAAATTTGTCTCCAAAAGTAGGAAAATTCGTCCTCTAAACTTTTGGGGACGGTTTTATTGTCCCATGTAGTCGTTCCCAATTCCTGTCCCCGAATCTATAGGGGACAAAAAGCGAGATTTCATCCCCATCTTTGGGGACGATTTTCGTCTCTAACCATAGGGACAAATGTCATCCCTTGAAAAGAGAACAACTTTTATCCTTACAATAGAGTACGATAATTTGTCTACAAACGACTTTTTTCCATAAATTATAAACAATCATGCCCCTACAAAGAGGAGATGACTTTTGTGCTTCCAAGAGGGACTCAATGCACTAATACATATAATTATTGTTACATTTAGGTGATTATTTGGATTGAAGGGAGCTGCCAAAAATAAAGAACTAGTTACAACAACACAAAATTTATTCTTTTGCCATATGGCATACCATATTGTATCATTGCTAATAACTATAATTTGATCATCCAACCAATCATCCTTGGAAAATTACAAGTAATGATACATCCACATCAATAAGCTACAGTAAATATTGTCAACCTATCTAAATTTTATAGCGCATTTACAGTGTCATTTCAATTTCTGTATTCTATGTATTGAATTACAAGTTTAACTAATTTAGTACAAACACAAAGAACTACCAACTCAAATCATCCATGATGTACAACAACAGACATGAAAAACACAAGATACCTGCTCAACTGTGATCCCTTGATCCATGCAAAAACAGTGCATTGGATTCTAAATAAAATAAACCACAACGAGATAGCAACCAAGTTTCAAGCTAAGCCATAAAATTACCAACTTCCCATATACAATACCTCAAAATTTGCACTTTGATCATATCTCTATCTCTGGCTAGAGTCAGCAAAATGTGCAGGGCAATAGTTAACATAGTTTTCCTGCCTAATTAACCAAAAAATAAAATCATTTCAAAGTTGAAATTCAATATGTCAGTGGTATCTTAGCTGGAGTTTCCTACTGTTAAAATGAATTAAGTTCTGTTTACAATAATCTAGAGGTCTAGTTATCATTGTTTAATGAAGTCTAGACAATATAAATGGGAAAATCATGCATACCAAGAGGAACCAAATCAGAATCACTAATGCCAAGGTGCAAGGTCATTCCGCCCATCCATTTTAAACATACCTCCATTGAAGCAAAAAGGAAAGGATAAATTTCTGAGTAAATTTCATTATAGCAAGGATGGTAGCTTTATCAAAAATAAGTAAAAATTATAAATAAAAAATGATAGATACCCATGTGTTACAAGTCTTTTCCAATAAACATCAAGTACTTTATTTAATAAAAAATTCTCCTCTCATTCACTGTACAAATAAGAAATTGATGCAGTACAGAACAAACTAATTTCACTGATAACTAATACACATATGCAACACAAACTAAGCAGAAAATAACGAAAAAATCCAAATAACTGAGACAAAGAATGCATTGTATAAATGCTGACAGGAAGAAGCATTGAAAAAATTATCAGGGATAATTTATTAAAAAGAAAGCATGCTAGATGGATATTTTCATCAATTATACACATCTATAACATAAAAGCTCAAGTCATATGCCACCTCATTTTCTTTCTTAGAGGTTAAATAGTTCTAATTGTGTTTTAAATGATTTAGCATGAGAATAAAAATTCTAGGAATAGGAAATCCATAAACCATATATGTTACTACATAGCCCATAGGACAGACATTATATTTCCACCAAAAAAGGACCAACATATGAAATAAAAAAACACCATATTTCGAAAACATGAATAAAATACCACTGACTGACAACAAACTAGATAAAAATTACAGAGCATGTTCCTTCTCTACAAGAAAAGCTTCAGTCCTATAATGTGCAGGTTCCGAAAACTCCAACAACTTTGAATCAGAAACTTCATTTCCATTTAACATTTGTAAAAATCAAATTCCACTCCATAAAAAACTAAAAAAATTCTACAATTTCAATTCAAAAGGAAATAATTACTTCTTTTTGCATCCCACGCCTCGCATACAATGACTTTATTTTCACTGAAGAGGAATTGTTGTGAAATTTGTAAAGCCTCGCCACAAAAAATTCAATATCCTATTTCATCGAATGTATTTGTAAGCTCCTACTACACACTAACACCCACCACTTCTATAAAAAAAAAGTAAATTTCTTTTGGCAAATGTGAAGACAATTAATTCTAGAGGTCAAATTCAATCTAATAATACATGTGCACAAATTTAAATTGGCTTGTTGTCTAACCTTTAGGGAATTTAATTAGTGAAACCAATGACGTTTGCAACACTGAGAGTCAAACAACTACAGCAAAAAGGCAGCAATCTGTTTAGAGTCATATAAGCGAAAAGATTCAAAGCACAATTTATGCAACATACTATGATTTGATGGATAACAACATTATAAAAGAAAAGTTAAGTATTGAAACTAAAAGATGGAAAATCAACATTACATAACAGTGTACTCCTTATTGAAAATAGCATCCCTAAATTCACCTTAATGAAAAGATTTTGCATTTTTCAATATGTTTCGATAAAGATCTCTATAGAAAATGATAATGATTCCTGAAATATTTTATGATATTATTATTTATCCAAATCTTCGAAATCAATCCACTAAAGCACTACTTATGTATACATGTGAAAATTTAATATCAATCCTAGCTTCACATTCACTATAAGATTTGTATGTTTTCTGATGGCTCAATGAGTCTTCTATTGAAATGACAATGATATACTTGATGTTATTTATACCCATAATAAACACATGTATATCATAATTATGATATATGTTTTAATAAACATATGTATATCAATCAATTATTCAAGCACATTTCAAATCTTAGCTGGACAATTTATTTACAATTTTTCGACACTCTAAATATGACATATGCCTTAATGATGAAAGAACTGCACATACAGAAGGTACTATCTTACCATCACAAGCATAAAGTAATAATAAATAATTATTCGTGTCTCTACTATTTCCCTGCTCGATGGCAACTTTTTCACGAGGTCCTTTAGTTACTAAATCGTGTTCATCTCTTATTTACTGAAAGTATCATAAATATGAAAATAAGTATCTTGTTTACAGAGAGGTACAAAGAAGATCAGAAAAGTATTTGGCTTTCCTGATTCCAAATGCTCTGATACTGATACAATGAAAATAAATCCAAACCTGGTAGCTGGTGTCAATATTGTAAATAAAGAATACAAAAGTAGCTTAAACAAATGCCATTAATTTGTTATTATAATTGTCGTGTACAATATTTATCTGTTTTCTCCATTGGAAATCAAAATATTTTGTAATTCAAGAACTTGACATCAAGTACCACAAAATTAACATGTATATGAATCAAAATCTGAAACTGAAGGGATACACAAATTTAAATTCAACATTCAAGAACTAAAATTGTAAGGCAGAAGATTGAACTGATAATAGCCAATCGAACATGGAAAACCTACTAGCAAAGGGTTGGAACTCGAATTCACAAACCACACAGGCATGAAACCCACTTCATTTAACACTTAATCAAAACCTAGTTTTACCCAAGTCAATTAAAGCAAAGAAATTCGAAAAACCCTAAATAAGTAAATAAATCGAAACATACGAAGAACAAATATAGAAATCAATACCACGAGAGGCGAGCATTTGGGGGAGAAGGAAAACGCTAGCAGGGGAACGGTGATGGGAGAAACTTTGTGGTCTTTCTCTGAACTTAGAATCAATCATAAGTAGAATTTTAAATTATTGTTACACCGTTGTAAGCTTCTTTTAACTTATAAAAGTTACTTTTTAGTAAAAAATAAAGATAGCTAATATTTACTTTTAAAAATTGATTTTTTTCAAATCTATTTTTTGATCAAATAAATTAAAATATTATCCTTATATTATATTCAATACCCAGTAAACTTTTTAAAAGTATGTTCTTTTTAATCTTTTCAAAATTTAGCATCTCATAAATGATTTAGAATTCAGTTTTGAGAAACATTTCTGATGATTTAAAAATAATTTTACAGAAACACTTACTACTTATTTTAAAACTCCTTAAAAGTTAAAAAAATACTTTTAAGTTAGGAGTTACAAATCATAAGTTTGGAGAAACACCATTTTCTAGCAGAGATGTTGAAACCGCCTTAACAGTTCTTTATTTGATGTGGGAAACTAGGAAGATAAGAAAAGATTAGTAATCGTGGATCAATCAAAATTGTTCCCCAACTATTAATTAAATATATTTTATTTTAATTAAAAATAATATCGTCCCCTTTTCCTAACAAAAATGAATACAGAACGAAAAAATGAAGTCGTCCTCTATACTACTTTTACAATTGCAATACAGGACGATATAATTAACTTGTCCTAATCTTTTGTCTTCAAAAATCTTTTTTTTTGTAGTGTGGATTCAAGGTACCAAAAGATGCACTGGTTAATGTGAATGTATGGGCAATGGGAAGAGATGGAAGCATATGGGAAAATCCAGATAAGTTCGAGCCAAAAAGATTTTTGGATAGCGAAATCGATGCGAAGGGGAGACATTTCGAGCTGATCATACCGTTTGGAGTTGGGAGAAGGATTTGCCATTAGAGGATAGGATGCTGCATCTGATGTTGGCCTCTCTAATTCGCTCTTTTGATTGGAAGTTACCACTTGGCATCGAACCAAATGAATTTGATATGAGTGAATGTCTCGGCGTAGTTTTGTCTAAGGCTCAGCCTATGCTAGCTATTCCTTGTGTCTAAGACTAGTAGGAGTACCATTGCCTTTGTTTTCATTTGGCGAAGTTCACCCACAAGCGTCGGGTGAGTAGTTTTATGAACAATTTGTATGATGTTTAATACAAGAAAATGTATTAATTCTTGTGCTAACAGTGAAAGTATATGAGGGGTGATACAGCGAGAAAGTTAATACTAAAATAAAGGATAAATTAATTCTTGTGCTAACAGTGAAAGTTAATACTAAAATATGAGGGGTGATATATAGTGGATAAATTAAGCACATTAAAGGACTAAAATAATGAATAACATAAATACTAAAAATCATGCTAAGAAAAGCAATAGTGAGAAAATTAGATAATCCATTGGATTTATCTTACTTCAAAATACTGTATTGAGACTTTTTTTGCCAATACAAAACCTTTTCAAAGATGAGGATTATAGATAAATACAGTCATTGCAGATTCAATATTTAAGCTTAAGCAAGAGACGTTGAGTTTTAATTAAACAAGGATTTATGGATTATTTCAGTTTACTACTATTGCTTTCCTTGATATGGCCACTATTTATCCATGTTTTCAAATCCAAAATCTTTGGCAGAAATTCCATTCCCCTTCCACCAGGTCCCAGGCCTTTTCCGGTCATTGGAAACATATTAGAAATGGCAAAAAATCCTCACCTTTCACTCACTGATCTCTCGAAAACTTTCGGACCTTTAATGACCCTCAAATTAGGAAGCATAACAACCATAGTCATATCTTCCCCGGAATTCGCTAAAGAAGCACTGCAGAAACACGGGCAAGCCTTGTCTGGTCGGGCCATACCTGATGCGGCCCGCTCACATGACCACTATAAGTATTCAGTTGGATTTCTGCCAGCTCTAGATCAATGGCGGATCCTCAGAAAAGTTATGGCCACAGAAGTTTTCAGCTTACAGAAACTCGAAGAAAGCCAAAATCTTCGCTATAAAAAAGTGCAGGAGCTGTTAGGGTTCGTGCGAGAGAAGTGCGAGAATAGTGAGGCAGTTGATATTGGTCAAGCCGCGTTCACAACTGCCTTGAACCTTTTGTCGAACACCTTCTTCTCATTCGACTTAGCAAGCTATGATTCTAATCTATCTTCTGAGTTTCATGATGCAGTAGACATTATAAATGCGGAATTAGGAAAGCCGAACCTTGCAGATTTTTTCCCCGTACTACAGATACTCGATCTGCAACGTATTCACCAAAGAATGAACTGTTGTTATGCAAGATTGTTAAAGCTATTTGACAAAATCATCGCAGAGAGATTGCAACTAATAAAATCCTCATCTATGGAAGTTAAGGAGATGCAAGATGTACTTGATTCCCTTCTTAGTATTTGTCAAGAATCATGTAACTCCGGGTTGACCCTCGTTCACATAAAGCATTTGCTCTTGGTAAGTTCGTTTTTCGAGATATTTTTTACTCAACGTCGTTGAACACAATAATTTGTATTCTACTTTGGACTTGTTGTAAAAATTATCACATCACAATTACTTGTAGGATCTTTTCTCTGCTGGCACGGACACAACTACACAAGCAATTGTATGGGTGATGGCAGAGTTACTCCGCAATCCCGAAAAGCTTATAAAACTAAAAACCGAGCTCAACGAAATCGAAGGAGAGGTTCGAGAATGCGATATCCGCAGGTTACATTATCTACAAGCAACGGTCAAAGAAATATTTAGACTGCATCCATTAGTCCCATTTTTGGTGCCACATAAAGCTGAAAAGGAAGTAGAGATGGGTGGATTCAAGATACCAAAAGATGCACAAATACTTGTGAATTTATGCGCAATTGGACAAGACGGAAGCATATGGAAAAACCCGAATAAGTTCGAGCCAGAAAGATTTTTGGGTAGCAAAATGGATGCGAAAGGGAGACATTTCGAGCTAATTCCGTTTGGAGCTGGGAGAAGGATTTGCCCAGGTTTGCCATTAGCGGATAGAATGTTGCATCTGATGCTGGCATCTCTAATTCGCTCATTTGATTGGAAGTTACCACACGGCATCGAACCGAATGAATTGGATATGAGTGAATGTTTTGGCTTGTCACTGTCTAAGGCTCACCCTCTGATAGCAATTCCTTGTGTTCAAGACTAGTAATATTGCCTTTGTTTTTGACTGAAGTTCACCCATTAATAATTTGTATGATGTTTAAATACAGCAGCATTACAGATGCATGAAAAATAATCCTTTGTTGACCTACAGGTATGCATATTCAATGATCATTTACCACGAAAATAATGAACACCTATTTTTGTCTTCGAAGTAAATAAATTCCTTTTTTGTAATGTATCAGCTTAGTAATAGAAATATTTGTCATTTTTTTTTTGTATAATATGAAAGTGATTGCACGGTTCGTTTCATACAAGTTGATTGCGGGCTAACAAAATAAGTTAGACGATTTTTTTTAAAAAAAATTTATCACTTTATTAAGTTCACATTGGCAGTGGAGAAGTTTGAAAGATCATATATCTTTTTTGAAGAAAAGAGACCGATACCGTAACTCAAGTCCTAGGCATCCCAACTAGGTTGGCACCCCAAAAGACAAGAGAAATAACACGACCCAAAAAAATGCATTAATAAAAATAAGACTAGATCGAAAGTCTCGAGAAGAGACAAACAAACTAGTTAAGTACAA
>CATIWQ010656913.1:0-10147 GCA_949673415.1 Euphorbia schlechtendalii
ATATATATATATATATATTTGTGGTGTGAAATAAAGTGTGCATGATGTTTTAGTGCCTGCGCCGGTTGTTCGAGGAGAAAGACATGATGCAACTATACAACGCAATAAAATACTTGTCGACAATCGTGGCCGTAGCCATCAAGACAAACTACGAGTTCAACAAGACAACGAAATGGATGATCTTGGTAGCAGTAACTTCAGGGTTCGCAACGATAATCAGTACCTACTGGGACATAGTAATAGACTGGGGTCTTCTGCGACAGAATTCCAAGAATCCATGGTTGAGAGACAAGCTCGTTATCCCGAACAAAAGCGTTTACTTCATTGCAATGGTAACAAAATACGAAAATAATGTACCTACTTTATATTGTATGTCATTAACATCAGCGGCTTAATGAAAGTAGTGTGATAAATGATGGCAGGGGTTGAATGTGCTGTTAAGGCTAGCTTGGATGCAGACGGTGCTGGGATTGACACAAACACCGTTCTTGCACAGGACGGCATTGACCGCAATTGTTGCCTGTCTCGAGATTATCAGGCGTGGCATCTGGAATTTCTTCAGGTATGCTCATGAATTCTCTTAAAAATTTTAATAAATGGCAGATTTGGTAATTCTTAGAATTAATGAATGATTAGGTTGGAAAATGAGCACCTGAACAATGTGGGGAAATATAGGGCATTCAAATCAGTACCTTTGCCCTTTACTTATGATGAACATGAAGCCAAGAGTTGGTGATTGTGATCATCATCCACAGGCTAGCATACCAAAGATTTTACTACCTTTAAATTCAATTTTTTTATGTATGGTTTTTTTTACTCTGTTATTCATTCATTCATTGTATCAATGAGGTTATTCTTTTCTTTTTAAGAAAATTAAGGGTTAGTTATGGAAGATGAGTGTTTATTGTGATACATATTATGGTTATAAAACTAAAAGAAATGTCAGTTCAGCTGAGCTGAGTAAGGAGTACTGTCTAAAGAACATGTTGAAGCATTTTAAAGTGGCAACAGTAAAATTTAGAATGGGTTGAACTTAGAATGAAGCCGACACTCCTTCCGTTTCAAAATAACTTTCACTTTCAAGTTCTTTATCAATATAAAGACCACATTAATTAAAACAATAACAATGCATATCTAACCCTATAAATTTTGTTAATTTGAAAATTAATTAGATACTTTAATTTTTTATCATTGCCAATGTGCATTGAATAAGGGTAAAATGGATAAAATGTTTAAAAAATTGCATTGGAATCCGAAAACGACAATTATTTTAAACTTTTTCTAAGGTTTTAAAGTGGACAATTATTTTTAAATTGAGGGAGTACATGTTACAGGCAAAATGCATCTTCAACCACTAATTTTCACTAAATTCACAATTTGCGGTTTGTCAATTTATTTTGCGCTTCGGATGATGAATTTTGCCCAAATAACAAATAATAGCTTCCATTGCAACATCATGAAAGTCCAGCAAAAAATAGTTCTATAATCTACTTTTTTACTTCATAACACACTACAAATCTAAAATATCAGCCCAACAATTAGGAAGCAAGAAACAATACATATCCAAGCCAAATGAGATATTGCATAATATACAAAGTTTAGCAACAAACACAGCAAAGTGCAAATTGCTGCAGCAGACATTATTCAGATTCTAACCGTTTCACAACCTAATTTCTCTGCAAAGAACCAAAGATGACGAGGCATCGTAAAACACTGCAAGCTATTACACAGAATCCACATCATCATCATCAGACTCTTCCCCCTTCTGTCGAATCGGCGGAGAGTTTGAAGCCGAGTTTTCCGCTGTCACGGCACCAGTACTCTCATCATCCCGGTTCTTGAACAGAATCGAAATGGACAGAGGATTGTAAGTCGAGCTTGCTTTCTGAAGGCCTCGAATCGCTTTCATTGCAGCAAGGGTACTGCGGTAAACATCCATCGTGTCGTTCCTCGGATTCGAGGTCTCTGATGACACACTTGTTACGTTATTTGCACTCTGATCTGACGGCCGCTGCTTTTGTACACAGCTCGAAGACTCGATCACTTCGGCCTGCAATGGAAACAGGAGTTCGAGATTTGCCTCGCATTCATGGACTAGCCTCGTTAGAGGTTCCGTGGTGAAAAACGGCTGGCGGAGGGCGATTTGGGTAAAAGGCAAGCGCAGCAATTCTCCTGTTCGTTTGTCGTACTTCTTCAAGATTTTGAGCAGGCCTGTAGGAAAACGAACAGGCATGAAGGTTGTGAATCGCGTAACAAAACGAGTTGGTTGTTGCAGTATAGAAAAATGGAGAAAGACGAGATACCTGCAAAGTTCAAGGAGCTGTAATTTTTTAGAAGCACCATCTCGCCGTGGATGGTGACCAAGTCTTTACGAATGTCCATCATTTCTTCACTGAATTCACTCTCTGATGTGAGAACTCTGTTCTTGATGCTTTGTTCCTTGAGAAACTCTATTCTATCCTTCAGTTCCTGAAATAATTCCAGCGGTGAATACAAAAGAGAACAATGCAAGAGGTCTATGGAGACTGTTCTTTGAGAAAAAAAATAGGCCTAGTGCATAGTTTTCCCCCTAAACTTTAAAAAGAACCCCGTTATCCCTATACTTGCAAAAACGCACCAGTTTGCCCCCTTGACTTTTAAAAAACGCACCAATTTGCCCCCCCTATTGCCACGTGTCGAGAAAAATGACATATTTGAAAAGTCAAACCAACCAAAAGGTGACATGTGGCAATCAGGGGGCAAATTGGAGCTTTTTTACAAGTTGAGGGGGTAACCGGGTGCTTTTTAAAATTCAAGGGTCATTCGACTTTTGAGGCCAAGTTCAGGGAGCAAATGATGCATTAAGCCAAAAAAAATCAATTGTACGAGTCATCCTTTCTAATTTTGCAAACAGAATTACATGATCCTTAGAATCAAGACATGGGGGCATCTAAGCTAATCATCCAAAAATTTTACAAACATTGATGTTATATATGGAGAATGCCCGACAGTACAAGTTCATCAAGTTGATGATTGTTCATAAATTTTTAGGCTAACGCATCATTTACCCCTTGAACTTGTCCCAAAAAGCCTGATGTCACCTCAAATTTGTTTAAAATGCATCAGTTCCCCCTCCCTCATTGTTGGTTTGACTTTTCAAAGATGCGATTTTCCTGATTTTTCTCTCTTTAACCAGAAGGTGACACGTGGCATTGAGGGAGCAAAATGGTGCACTTTGTTCAGGGGGTTGTTTGGAACTTTTGAAAGTTCAGGGTGACATCGGGGTTTTTGAGACAAGTTCAAGGGGTAAATGATGCCTCAAGCCTAAATTTTTAGATGATTGAGTAAGCAAAATATGTGATGGTCATGAATGTCGTTGAAACCTACATGCATATATCATGTTAATTCTTTATATCATTCCCCCAAAGTTCCATGTTGTTTGGTTAAGTTCCTTGCTTTCTTTTATTTTATCTATTACACATTAAGGGCTTCTCAACATTCCCAATATAGCAATAGCATGGAAACTATAATTCATTACATCCCATTCAATGACAACAAACTTTGCCCCGGAATACCACATCAATACTTTAAAAACAAAAATCATACACCATTGTTGATTTGAAGTAAAATCCAATTTTACGTCATTCCGTAAATGGCTTACTTTATTGTGAGATCACCAAAGTAATAAAAAATCTTAGTGCGGTATTGACTTGTTGAGTTACTGTAAGACCACGAAAAGGCATACTAAACTCTAAAAAGGATAAAAAGAATTTCGTATAATGCTAACAGTGTATCTGACAAAATAAAACCGCTCTAACCACAATCTTGATGCAGCATGATACAGATTCAACCATTTTCAGAAACTCGAAATTGAGCATATGAAGTCCAACAGAACTGGTGAAATTATTTAGGTACATGGCATCTAATAATCTGCAGTCATTACTTTTCTCCACTATATAAATTTTCATGTTTACTATCAACTCAGTATTTTAGCTAATTCAAGGACCAAGACAGAACTTATGACTAGTCTATATACTTGTGACAAATGCATAAGATCATCCAGTTGTCTGAATCCTTTTCACTAATGTTCGTCTCGTCAAATTAGCTTTAATGACTTTCTGGCCTCAAAACTATGCTTGCTAACAAAGCTTTAGCAGGTTCTTATTAAAATCTCCTATATTCAAACGGCAAATTTTTTTTTATTCTTTTCTGCTAATCCAATGATCAGCCCTCTTCTTGCCTTCAAGTAACTTCTACAATTACAATTACAACACTAGACCACCTCCACCAGCCTCCTATTCTCACAAAATCAATATATTCACATTCCACAATCATTCCAAGAAAAACATAAAAGCCGATACAATTCCACAACCAAAAGAAAAATCACCCAATTGAATAACACAGAAATTTATTAGGCAAAAACTACATGGTAAGAATAAAGAACCTGAAAACGGATAATATACTCCTCCTCCTTATCAACATAAAAATCATTGAACTTGTCAAGCTCTTCGTTCAGGATTCGAATGAACCATTCCTGAAAAAGCAACAAAGAACCATTGGGAGCATCCTGAAGATGATGATCGTCAACAGGAAAAGGCGGAAGGCGTTGATGAAGGAGAAAAGCAGGGTCAATAGAGAAATAAGGGAATTGTTTTAGGATCTTTTTAAGGGGTTTATAACAGAGGAACTTGTCTCTCCACTCAGGCAGAGTTTCCTCAAGATGGGTCTTGAATTCTTTCCCAAATTTCATTTCTAGTAGCTTGAATTTGTCGCCTTATTATTTGGTAGAGTATTTGTATCCGCGATTGAGTGATTCTGTGTGCGCATATCGGAGAAAGAGAAGGGGGGAAAGAGCGAAGGAGAAGAGAACGGATTCGAAAAGGGTGAGGAGGAATTTGGAGGACAGTGAAATGGATTTGGATTGGAATCGCCAAATTAATTTTGTTAAATCTTGAGTTGGGATGGATATTGCAGGCTTGATAGTTCTTTATTCTATTCTGGTAAATTGGTATTTTATTGGAATAATTCTTGGATAGGGTTTGCAAATCAATTTGTTTGTTCTCTTTCTTTCTTGTTTTTAAATAAAAACAAAAAAAGATTCTTGCAATTGTACTTAAAAGTGATTTTAGGATTAATTGAAACTATATACCATAAGAAATTAAGAATAGGGGTTTTTACATTTTACTCTTCTCCCGGAATAAAATTTACTTTAGGGGCAATTTTATAAATGAGTCGAAATTTGAGAATAATTTTAGGTCAAGTTTTGGGTCTTTAACTGTTTTGTCCAAATTAATATTCTTACTTTCAATTCATATGTTCTACCCAAACCTTTCGCCTGCTATACGTTCCATGCACAACAACCGTTTTCCTCCTTCATTCTCACTCCCACTCTTACAAAATCTCTCGATCCCATTCTCAAAACTCACGATCCCGCTCTCATCCTCAAAAAATCTCCTACCTATAAAACCTAGCTTTCTGAACAAAATTTCTACAGCCATTCAATTGACTAAACCATAAACTTCAAGCAATTTCAATTCTCAAGTCTTTCATCTTTATCTCCTGCGCAGATTCATTACACTAATTCAATAAGTATTTTCAGTTTTCTAAACCTAAGATTTAGGTCATTATCGAATAATTTTTGTTAACATTGAATTTTTCGGTGAAACAAACAGGAAGAAAATGGCTCGCAAGAAAGCTGATCAAGTGAAACAAGAAACAACACAATCTGAAAAGATAAAAAAGGATAAAGCTCAAGTCCAAACAAAGGAAGAAAGTCAGAAACTACAAGAGGTAAAAATACAAATCCATAAAATGTGAAAGCATTGTTTGATAAAACTATAGAAATGGAAACTAGTATTTAACTACTAGGATAAATATGTTATGAATTAGTCATTAATAACTAAATATGTTTCAGAAAGTGGTATCTAACTGGTATTAAATATGGTTCGGATAAAACTAAATAAGAAATTGGTAAAAAAATAAACTAGAAAACACATGAGTTCATTTATGAAACTGATTTTAAGGAAAATGATTATAGATCTAAGTGGAATGATTGTAGGAAACTGGTATATAACTGGTATGAAGATGGAAATCGAATTTAGACAGAGGAAATGTAACTAATATCTAAATGGTATGAAGTTGATGGAACTAAATAACTAAAAGTAGGTATCTAAATGGTATGACGTTGATGGAACTAAATAACTAAAAGTAGGAAACTAATATTTAATTATTATGAATTTGCAAACCAAATTCATAAAGTGGTATCTAATTGGTATTAAATATGGTTCGGATGAAACCACATAAGAAACCGGTTTTAAAATAGAAAACGCATGAGTCCAGTTATAAAAACTAATTGTAATGAAATTGAATGTAGATCTAAGTGGAAGGAAAGATCAGTTAAATTGTAGTAAAATGATATATAACTGGCACGAAGTTGAAAACAGGGATTGAAAAAGAAAGTGGTATGTAACTGGTATCTAAATGGTATGAAGTTGAAAACTCAGAAAAAATGAGTTTGAATAAAACTACATAATGAAACAAAAAAAACTATTAAAAAAATAAGAGAAAGAATATAGTTTGGTTATTGAGAGGCAGTACTATCTAAATGTAGGAAACTGGTATATAACTGGTATGAAGATGCAAATCTGATTCAGACAGTTATGAGTAACTGGTATCTAACTAGTATGAAGATGGAAATCGAATTTAGAAAGTGGTATGTACCTGATATCTAAATGATATGAAGTTGATGGAAACTAATATTTAACTAAAAGTAGGAAACTAATATTTAACTGTTATGAATTTGGAAACCAAATTCATAAAGTGGTATCTAACTTGTATTAGCTATGGTTCGAATGAAACTACATAAGAAACTAGTATCTAACTGGTATTAAATGGGAACTTATTAGTAAACAGGAACATAGTATTTAAAGTTGTATGAACTTCATATAATGAAACAAAAAACAAAAACTGAAAAAGAAGGATAAAGAATATAGTTTTAGTTATTGAGAGCTAGCACTATCTAAATGTAGGAAACTGGTATATAACTGGTATGAAGATTGAGTAACTGGTATCTAACTAGTATGAAGATGGAAAACGAATTTAGAAAGTGGTATGTAACTGGTATCTAAATGGTATGAAGTTGAAGGAACTAAATAACTAAAAGTAGGAAACTAGTATTTAACTGGTATGAATTTGGAAACCAAATTCATAAAGTGGTCTCTAACTGGTATTAAATATGGTTTGGATGAAAAGTACATAAGAAATTGGTATCTAACTGGTATTAAGTGGGAACTTATTAGTATGTAAGTTGTATGAACTTTATACATTGTTCATAAAATATGATGTCTAACAATGAAAAATCACACAAAAAATGTACAGCCATACAGCCTTGTCCTACTAAGGGGCTCAAAATACACAACCAAAGCAAAAGTTGTCTCAAACCAAACCATCATCGAGTACATTGTAGACAATGCTCCGAATGTTGTTATTGATAGAATGCAGGATTCTATCATCGGGAAATTCTTCAGACAGAACACAATGAAGGAACATAAGAACCTGCTGTACAATTTACTGATCTGTGAGATAGATTAGAAAAACAAAGACTACATGTACATAGAGCTTGGAGGGTAGCCTGTATACTTTGGGATGGAGCATTTCATACTAATCTCGGGCCTACCAATAACAGCAGAAGATAACTACAAGATGATAGAGACCGGTGAATCAGTTGAATTCCTCAACAAGTATTTCCCCAGAAACAAAGGAAGTATAATAAAAAAAATATGGTGGAGAATTGAGGCAGCCAAATCTGATCGATCAGAGCCTGAACACCCGAGTCGAGGTTGAAAATGACGATGACTACTTCATCCTGGCGATGGTCTACTTCATAAGCTGCTACTTGATGGGGAATGAACTGAGCAGCAAAATCTCGCTCAAACTCTTTGATTCAGTGTACTCAGGAAACTACACAAAGGTAGCTTGGGGGAGCCTATCTTACCAAGAAACATTGAATGGACTGAAATCACCAATGAGGAGACAAGGAGCAAAACAGTCACACGTGAACCGGTTCCCAATGGTTTTCCAAGTCTAGTTCTGTGAGGTATATGAACCTTGTAAAGGTGTGGTATGTGAGAGAATTAATCTGAAGAAGGGAGAGGAATCCAAGGAGAGGTTTTTCATGTGGAGGTCTAAAAGCACAGCTTCGAAAATTGCTGGCATGGAAAACAATTTGTTCAATTTCAACCAAAATTTAGTACGTACTGCATTTTTAAAAAATAAAAATAAAAACAATCTACTAATATCCCTGTATGAAAGCTCATAACTATATGGTAAGAAACTGGTAGGCATCTGGTATGGACCAGTTTCCTACCAGATAATTATAAACTTCATACAGGATATTACTATGATTCTTTCATTTTGTCTATCCTGTGAAAAAAATGATTTTAATATCTAACAAATTTACATGCAGATAAAAATAAGAAAAATCATGCCAACAGAGGAGGAGTTGCGTAATCTGAAATTGGCTGAATTCAACCCATTCCCTGAACCACTGAAGGTGGGAGATATGTGCTCAGAAGGTACAGAAACATCAAAGAAAGTGAAGAAGCTGGAGAACAAAGTGAAGGAGATGGGGGAGAAGATCGAAAAATTAGAGAAGAACCAGAGTAATCTTATGCTCAAAATTGCTGAACTAAAGAAAATCATCCAAGACAACGTCCTCAGCAAGAAGAAAAGGAAATATCAGATGTCATTGGATAGTGAAACAAGCTCTGAGAATGAGCTAAGTGATGACGAGAAAGAATCTGAAGATGGTGGATTAAGTGAGTCTACTGCACCTCAAGGAAACAAGGAAGAAGATGTCATTCACCCCATGGATATAGATGTAAGTTAAAAATAATTGATAAAATGTAATGCTCAAATTGATTTTAAAGAATTGTTTATTTACAACATCAAAATCTAAAAAAATAAAAAATATTACAAATTGTCAAACAGGGGGGAAAGAGCGATAGGATGAAAGTGAGGAAATGATCCCAGATACTAACAAGAGTTTGCTGATTGGAAATGTAAGTATCCATTGCTTGAATAAAAATTAAAAATGTCCTTATTATGGATGATAACAATATCTAACAAAACACTTAATTAAAAACTCAGGAAGCAGATCAAGACAAGGATAAAAAAAATAGAAGAACTCAGAATAACATATGAGATTAGCACAGAGGTATTAGTAGAGGAAGAAGAAGGAGGACTAAAAAGTGATGGATCTAAACAGACAGAAAAGGAGGTAAGAAACACAATCTAGTATGAAAACTGGTATGGAACTTTATATCAGAAGAGGAATCTGGTAGACATTTAGTATGAAAAAATATAATCTGGTAGAAAAACAACATACCAACCTAAAAAAACATTTGTGGTAAAAAAAGAAACTAGTAGTAACTAGTATATAACTAGTAGGTAACTGGTGTTTAACTAGTATGAATTTAGAAAGTGGTATGTAACTAGTATCTATATGGTATAAAGGTGAAAACTCAAGAAAAATAACTTGAAACTACATAACTTGTGCTAAAACAATCATTTGTGCTAAAAAAAGAAACTAGTAGGTAACTGGTAGGAAACTGGTATGAAAAAAATCAAACAAAGATAACTTGTATGAAAACTAAAACCAATTGTAGGAAACTGGTATGAAACTTTTCAGGCTGTGCACATTGAAGAGTTGAACTGGATAGTGGGAATCAAGATCAAATCTAAGATCCAATGCTCGGACAGCTGCAAAATGGCAATGAATATCAAATCCCAATAATCACAATAGACTCCCAGAGCCAAGAAAAAACACAAAAAAACTAAACAAATATCAGAAGTATAAATCATACCTTTTCTGGTAAGAAAATTATTACATGTATGCTTCCTGACTTTACTAGAAAAAAACAAAACAAAACAACTATTAATATGTATACTGTCTTTTTCCCCCAGGCTGTTGGTAGTGATCAAGATCTAGTAGATATAATCCTATTGGACATTGAGAGCTAAGAGAAAGAACAACAAGCAAATGAAAAGGTGATCGAATCTAGCATGGTAAGAAAATAAAAAAAAATTCATATATATATATATATACACACACACACACACACACACACATTATATATGTATGTATATATATATATATATATATATATAT
>CATIWQ010656953.1:0-30347 GCA_949673415.1 Euphorbia schlechtendalii
ATTTCTAGTTATGTTATAATTTCTTCTTTTATTTATTGTAGTGATATGGTTAAAATAAATGAATATTAATGTTAGCTATTTAACTTAAGGTAAGAAAACTTTATTTAAAGTACTGTAGTTTAGGTCTTAAATATTTGATAACAATTTCATTTATTACATAACATCAGTTATAAAAATTTATGTTTTAATATATATATTTTTTTCTTAAGTACCACTTATGAAATTAATCATGCTTAGGGCCCCAGAATCAATAAGAATGGCCCTGTAAATTATACCACTATTATACCATGTATAAGAGCTTTCATACCAGGTTTAAGGTTTTTCATGACATGATTTTTATGAGAAATTCAATATTTTTATGAACATAAAGGAAAAAGGAGACTATATAAATATATTATACAAATCTTATACCATGTTTAATGCCTTCACGAAAAGGCAGTAAAAAAAAGCATTAAACCACAATTATACCATGTATAATATTGCGGTACATTATTTTTTTTGAAAAAAATCAAATTGCATGTTATTTAAAAGATAAAATTAAGATGAACAAAATATTTCAAAAGGTCGAATCGGAAAAAATAATGGTTTGTGAGATATGGATATTTGAAGTTTTAAAATTTAAATTAAAGAGTAGGGAGAATGTAGTTATAAGTGTAGATAAAGTGAACATAAAAAATGGTAATAAAAACAATGTAGTCTATTAAAATGACAAATTTAATAACACTTTGTCCTTATTTTAAATGTAATAAAATATAATTTTTTTTTAATACACGGTTTAATAAAATATAATAAAACCCATTTAGTCAGTGTTGGACTAATAGGGCTAACTTAAATCCCAATAATTGGGCCTCAATTAAGCCCAGTAAAAATGAAGTTCATTTTCCTTTTCATTTTCTTCTGAATGTAATGTTGAAATATACCCTTGCTGTAACAATACTTATCTACGTCAAAATAATTATTCAAAAACTATCAAAGCAAAATCTGTTCTTTCTATAGATAAAAGTATAATTGCAAAAGCGAACTATGATATATAAGAAAATTTTATGACTTTTTTTGCCTGGAAACTAAACCCTTCTTTTATGAAAAGTTACATTTTATTTATTATTTATTTAAAGTTATTCATTTGCTCTTGTTTTGGGCATTTTGATGTTACATTTCACAGACGGAGAAATAGACTGCTAAAAGTCAATTGCAGTGGTCTATTAAGTGAACCCAGCATAAAACACTGGAACACCAATCTCACAATAAATTAACCAAAAATTAAATTGCAGGACCCTCACCCATTTAAACAAATCATTTCAGCATCAATTACTTTACATGGGACATCCACAGCTCATTCATAATAACTTTGAAAAAAAATACACTCATCCCATTCTCTTGCATTTCCCTCCCATTTAATTCTACCTATTACCTGTTTTTCTCCTCTCCGTCAACAAATTTATCACCCTGATTTCACCGAGCCAGGGCGAAAATTCAGGCAAGGCCAGTTACCCCGAGAATGCGAAAACCCAAGCACATACTTCGCTCCTTCAATGCCATCAAAACTTCACATCTGATTTTCATGCTAAGCTACATCGATCCGACGTATCTTCATAGTAATAAGGAGTTAATTTCCCATCCTTTTTCGCTGAGGTGGCAGCAAGGTTCTCTCCCCCTACTTCCTGAAGCATTTTCACCACCCTTCTCATCGACGGGCGGTTTATGGGGAGAGGGCTTGTGCAAAGAATACCAATGTTGAGGACTTTGCAGATTTCTTCCTTGAAACAAGAATCAAGATTTGAATCAATAACATGGTCCACTCCTTTTTGATCTAGTGTTGTGCATACCCATTTCACTAAATCCTTCTCCCCAAACTCGGGATCAACAGGTCGTCTCCTTGTGACTAACTCGAGAAGTACCACTCCGAAGCTGTAGATGTCGCTCTTCTCGTTCACCCGAAGCGTGTAAGCATATTCTACAATCAAGAAAAGCAAAGAATGACTTGAAAATGTTAAAGTTGGACACTCACTATGTAGGTCCAAGATTGCACTTTTGATTCAGATTTTGAGGAAAAGTCTGCAACTTTTACACATAATCAGAAACCCTTTTGATCCAAAATGAAAATGGAACATAGCAAAAGAAAAAAAAAATTTAATTGACAAACTAAAAAAAAAATTGAACAAGATGGATAGTGTTGCTAACCTGGAGCAATGTAACCACAAGATCCTGCAATAACAGACATGGACTTAGGCTTCCCAGTCGAATCAACAGCCTTAGCAAGGCCAAAATCGGCAACCCGAGCACCGAAATCTCCATCTAGCAAGATGTTGTTGGACTTAACATCTCTATGAACAATTGGTGGAACACAATCATGATGTAAATAAGACAGCCCTTCAGCCGAATCAAGCAGAATATTAAACCGAGTTGGCCAATCAAGCAAACCGCCTTTGGTAGCATGTAACAAATCCCCTAAACTTCCATTAGGCATATATTCATACACCAATAGTTTACAGTCTCTTGTTGAGCAGCAACACCACAGCTTCACAATGTTCTTATGTCGAATTTTGCCTAATGTATCTACTTCAGCATCAAATCCATCATCACGAAAATGCCCTTTATCTCCTTTTTCAACATTGTTTTCGTCTATATTCTTCTTGGCTACACTCCAGAGCTTCTTCACTGCAACTGCATCGCCATTCGCTAGTACAACCTTGTACACTTTCCCCGATGATCCGCTCCCTATAACATTATCCTCATCAAGTGAGGCCAAGATCTCGAATTCATTGAAACCCAATTTGTGGAACGACATTAATGTCCATTTCGACTTGTCAATTGCTCTTGCAGCCTTGAAATTTCTGTACTTGAAGTAGAACCAAAGGAGACCAACGACAAGGACTAATGCAGCAAGAATGAAAAGCGACCTAAGCAACCAAGTGTAGCCGTCGCCTTTAGCGTCGCTATTGCCATTGCACAAACCATCAATGTTACCACACAAACCCGGGTTGCCAAGGAAGCTGTTTTTGTACATTTGCTTTGCAAATAAAGGAGGGATTGCTCCGGTTAGTCTGTTGTTAGACAAATTGAGCTCATTCAACTTCAAATTCTGGATACTGAATGGGATTTTACCCGAAAATCGGTTGCTAGACAAGTCAAGATAGTTAAGCACAGGCAACCTTCCAATTTCATCTGGGATATTGCCGGAAAATTCATTGTTCGCCAAATTAAGCTCATTCATTTTCTTCCATGAATCAATCCGGCTAGGTAGCTCGCCGGAGAGAGTATTGCCGTTGAGATCTAGACTCCCCAAATGCTTCAAATTCACTATACTCGCTGGCAATGATCCACTGAGCTGATTTCTACTAGCAGATAAAGAACCCAGATTTGGCAACCAACCAATCTCCTCCGGTATATTTCCGTTAAATCTGTTATTATCCAAAATTAACTGGGACAAATTTGCTGCGGTCGCTATTGATTTAGCAATCTGGCCGGTAAATGAGTTGTTAACGAGCTCAACAAGGTAGACATGAGGCAGACCCCAGAACCCAAATGGAACTTCGCCGGTAAACTGGTTGAAACCTAACCGGACCCGAGTTAAGCTGCGGCATTCACCCAGCGGGTCTGGAATTGAACCCGATAATGAATTGTGAATCATGAGCAGCTCCTCTAAGTTTCCCTTCGCGCACAAGTTTGCCGGTATCCCGCCGGTGAATCTGTTGTTTGAAACGTCGAGCCATCTCAGCGGCGATTCTTTGCCTAGGTTTTCGGGCAACTCGCCGGTGAGTCGATTTTGAAACAGCCTGAGTTCGTATAACCGCGTCGAATTCGTTATGCTCTCCGGCAAAGTCCCTTCGAATTGATTCTCGTAAAGATTCAAACTTTCCAACTGCAAACCGCACAATTCATCTGGGATTTTCCCGCTCAATTGATTCATCGACGCATCAAGAAGCCTCAATGCGGTCATTTTCCCCATCCCGGAAGGCAACTCGCCGGTGAGCGAATTGTTGTACAGCTCTATTTGAAATACGCTGCTCAACTCAGTTAACGACCTCGGAATACTCCCAACTAAATTATTGATTGCAAGGTCCAAATCTTTCAAATTCTCGAGCCGACCAAGAGAGTCAGGAATTTCACCGAACAGGTTACACTCAGTGAGCCACAAAATCTCCAAATTCGTCAAGTTTCCCAACTCCGCCGGAATTCTACTTGGGGCAAACGGATTATACGACAAATTAAGCATCTTGAGAGTACTAATATTCCCCAAAAACGGAGGAATTACTCCATCAAATAAATTATAAACAAGCGAAATAACCTCGAGCTTCTGAAACCTCCCAAATGACTCCGGAATATCACCGGAGAAATTATTCCCGGTGAGGTCAAGATAAGTAAGATTAGGAATGTCAGGCAAAGTGTGAGGCAGAGTACCAGTGAGATAATTCTGAGATAGATCCAGATGTTGAAGAGATTTGCAAGAAGAAATAGCAAGAGGGAGAGTTTCATTAATGGAGTTGTTAAAAAACGAAATAAAGGTGACATTTTGCAGGCGGCAGAGGATTGACGGGAAAGGACCGGCGACGTTGGTGTTAGAGAGGTCAATAGAGGTAACGGAGTTTGAAGAAGGGTCGCAGTTGACGCCGAACCAAGAACACGGCGTTTCATCCCGGTCGGACCAGGAGGAGAGGGCAGAATCCGGGTCGGAAAGTGAGAGCTTCACTTGCAGGAGATAAAGACCTTCTTGATTGAGAGATAAAGAAAGAGAAAACAGAGAAATAAAGAAGACGAAGACGAGAAACATGGCTAAAATTAGAGAGGGGAATTGAAGAAGATGAGGTCACCAATGGAGGCGGAGGGACAAAGATATAGAAACAGGCTAGTTTGAGTTCGAGTTTGAGTTTGAGTTTGGTTTGTTTGTTCTTATAAAGGGGAGTTGGAAATTGGGAGTGAGATTTTGGTAATTGAGTAAGTGCAGCTTTAAATTACAGCTTTTTTTTATCTATTTCAATCATTCTTTCTTTCTAATTTTACTCTTTTTTCTTGTTATTTTGTTTGAGATATCTTCATTTCCTGTTTGAATTTATATTCTTTATTATGTTTTTTGTTTCTCAGTTTAACTAATTTGTTTTTGTTGATAATTTGGCTCCTCTGTAACATTGTCAGCATTTTTTAAACTGAATACAAGCTATTCTAAGGTGTCAACTTACAACTGTATTTGTAACAATAATAGGCCGGGTTATTTTCAACTTATTCAATAATCCATTCAATTCAATTCAGTTTCAGTTTATATATTATTGTAAATATTATTAAAGTAATTATCAATATATATATATATATATATATATATATATATATATATATTATCCAAATGAGAAAATAAAACAAAATTATTAATCATAAATAAAATAAATAATAAGTAATAAAAATTATTTAAGAATATTATTAATAATATGTTAAAATTTGATTATTTATTATCATTAATAACGAATAACTTTGTAAATTAACAAATAAATAGACAAAGTAATTAATTTATAAAGTATTAAAAAGCATACCTACTACAATATAATTGAGAAATATTATAATTCACGGTTAGGTGAATTTTTCTAATTCAATCTATGTTCATGTTATCATTTTCACTATTCTAATCAGCATGTTGAATATTGCTTTGGTTCATCTCACAAATTTGTTGTACAATATATAGAACCCAAGTTAAACAGTATTTAACAGTACTCACGAAGTTTTGGAAATAGCAAACCGAATAGGTAAGCGAATTTAATTAAGTACTAAGTATATTGTTAATTAATGAAGTAGACTTGATTATTGTGAAAAAATCAACTCATTTTACTGTAAGTAATTAATTAAGTTACGGTTTACATAGGAAAAGCTGAGTTCTGCTTTACTAAGTAGAATCCATGCTGAGTACTATGCAGTTTAGGCAAGAGTCACTCAGCAAGAACTAAGTGCTACTTTATTAATTAAAAGCAATTATTTATTATGACATTTTGAGAATTAATTGACAGTTGTACTACTAACTATTTCTGTTAAGAAACAGAATACTCTTTTTTGTTACTTTTCTAAATCAATGCAGCAAACAATAGAATATTCATAACAAGTCAAAATGGCTCCACTCCACTAATGTTTGTCTGGTACTTTTTCACAAAAGTCCAAGTAGAGTGCGCCTTTGTCAACCATCATTCTTTAGTGTCTCTGCGCGTGCCAGAACATGTCAACAACCTCAACCAATCAAGATTGTACGTTGCACAACACGCGTCTCTCTCTCTCCAAATCGGTTTCACTGGAAGACAAAAGAGCTTTCGTCCATGAAAGCTTATCTCGCCTCAACGTTCGTTTTTCTGTCTCTGAATGTCCCAGAAGCTATCTCTAAAGGGAATATTTGAAAGATGTAAAGAGAAGAAATATTAAAGAACTACAAAGATGAGAAGTGTACAACGGTTACTTCGCAGTTCCTCTAAGTATAAATAGAAGACTGAAGCAGACGTTGAAAGATGAGAAGTGAACTACGAATCACATTGAATTTTCTAAGAGCTAAGCCACAGTCATTCTAGCTTCCCAGAAATTCAAAATCAAACAATCAGCAAACAATCATTTCTATATCTGTTTGTAATAGAGAGAATCCATTTTGAGATATAACATTGTAAGGATTCAACAGTTTATAAGTTGAATTCAGTTCACTAATCTCTTCTGAGATCTTGAGTGTCAGTTTGGGAAGGTTACCCAAATTGAGGAAGTGGTATTTAGAAAGGAGGAACTTTCTGTAATTTATTCTATCCAACTTGTGTGTCAGTTTGGGAAGGATACCCAAACTGAGGTTGAGCGGTAATTAGAAAGAAGGGACTTTCTGTAATTGTGCCTACCCGCTGTAAAGGCTTCTCCGCCTATTGAAGGAACGAACCACTAGTGGATTAAAGCTCGGAGAGGTATCCAGGGTCTGGATTAGGCAGAGGCTGAACCAGGATAAAATCTCATGTGTAGTCGTTCTAACTCTAAGCTTTTAGCTTCATCAGCATATTGCTCATTCATCTCTTTTATATTTGCTTGTTATCCATCTCGCACTGAGTAATCTTCACTCAGTAAGAGGTTGAAGATAAACCGTGTCAGCTTTACTGAGCAGTTTATAAGTTTTTATATCGCACTCAGCAAGCACACTCAACACGTATATAAAAATCATACTGAGTTAACTATAAAACGAAAATAATCAAAAAGTTACCCAGTATTCGCATTCACCCCCTGCTATTGTTATTAGCCGGTTTACGGACCAACACAATAGAATTCGCACTACTAACAATATCAATGAGAAATATTACAATATTATAATTCATGGTTAGGTTTCTATGTCTTTATTTTCACTATCCTCATCGACATATTAGCTATTGTTTGGGTTCATCTCTCAAATTTGTTGTATACTAAAATTTCGCACTACTAACTTAATTACTTTTTTCATTTTGTAGTATTTTTAATTAAACTGCATTTGTCCCAAAATAATATTACAAAGTGTGATTTTTATTAATACTAAAAAAGTTAAGGATCTAACAAAATATCTTAATAAAATTAGAGAGATAAAATATAATATTATATAGTTAAAAGGCAGTGTTTTAAAAAGCGCTAGGCGGATTCAATTTTTTTATTATTTAAATATTTAATAATATATAATAATTATTATAATATAAATATTAATAGTCTAATACAATAAAATGATAACATTAACAACTCAATTTAATATATAATAACATAAAAAACATAAAATAATAAAAAATCGGTGCAGTGTTCTTAAAAATCCCACCCAGAATGCACCGCCTAGGCCCCGATTTTTAAAACACTACTTTTTATGTTATTTTTTTATTAAAATATTAATTTTTTTTAATTAAAAAATCGGCGCCTAGGCGCCAATTTTTCCATCCTCAGCCTAACACCGCCCGATTTTACAAAATTGTGGCGGTGTTTTTAAAAATCCCGCCTAGGCCCGATTTTTAAAACACTGTTAAAAGGTAATGTTGTTATTATTGATATAAATAATTATTATTCAATTAAGTAACATTATTTTCAGTTTCAGAATAATAAGTTTCAGTTTAGTTTCCATATATTCAGTTTCAGTTCAATTTCAGTATGTTCAATTTCAATTCAGTTCAGTATCATTCAGTTCAGTTTCAGTATGTTCAGTTGAAAACAACATAGCCTTACACATTTATCAACTGTATATCTGAATATATTGTTTTAATTCGCCCATTTTCATAATATTCCAAGACATGAAGCTCCAAATCTTCTATTTAACTTTTTTTGGAATTTATCTTTTGTTTGATTTAGATTTGACTTTGGGGTTAACATTCTCATTGTGCTTGTTTTCTTACATTTTTTTATTTTTGCTCAAATGTATCAATTGAATTAATATAATAAAGTAAAAGATGTTTAAATGTGCTCTAAAGGGATAATTTGGTATGCAGATAAATTAGTGATATAAAATGAATAACTTTTTTTGTTATTTCTAATTGATTTCTTTGGAACCTTCCAAAGACCTTCGACCAACTTTTTAGCCTCTTATTTTATTTTAAGGCTAAAATGGAAAAGAGTATTTTATACAGATCATAAGATATTATTCAAAGATGCAAATATTTTATCACATGCCATATTAGACCAAAGTTAGATTAAACTTTACATAATGTAATTCAATGAATCAATTATGCCTATTTTATCATTGTTGATAATTAGCGGCTGATATTTATAATTTTTATTTTCAAAACAATTGTATGTAACATATTTTTTTATAAACACTCAAATATATACATTCGGATAATATTGTTCGATGCTTGATAAAAGTAAGTATTTAATAATGATGACTAAACAATTAAAACTGCTTTGATGTAAGAAAAGTCAAAAACAACATATGAATGAATTCTCATCATCTACTTAGCACGTTCCTTTTTAGTAGTCTGCATTTTGCGCCGAGCCACTTGGTACAGATTTCAAGCCAAGCCCTTACTCCTTTTATAGGCTTGTCTGTAAAAATTCTAAATCCTTTGGTATGTTTACTATAATTCTCTTTAGAAAAACAACAAATACCCTATAATTTGTCGTGCCTATTAAAAATTTAAAAAGTGTTTCATAATTTAGAATAAATGATGATATCCTATCTAGTAAAAACAATGCATATAAGTGACTAAAAAACTAAATAACGATTTTTTAGCTTTAATGATGAAATGCAAACCATTATTTAAGGTGTACAATTGTTATGATCATTGCTCACCTACTTTTTATTAGGATTTAGTCTATTACTTCTTTCTTGAGAAAATTAAAAACACACTTCTAAATTATAAAAATAATTGTTATTAACTCGGAGAGTAATGGGAATATTTTTTTTGTAATAAGAGTAATTAGTGTGTTTAAAACATAATACAAGTAAGAAAACACAGTGTATTGAGTAGTAGTGGGAGTGTGTCTATGTCAAACATGTGAAAGAGAAGAGAAAAAGTCTACAAAATCAACGACAGGGACGAGACACGGTCAATAGCAGTCAAAAAGCAAAAACTACGTCATTTGGAACAATTTGATTGTTGCCTTTTGGTTGTGTGGTTCACTCTTGTGGACATTATCATTACTTACTAATCAGACCAATGGTGGAAACATGCTTATATTATACAAAGTGGTCTAAATACACATGTTGCTGTATCCAATTTAGCTAATCTGCAAGATAATATACTGGTCAAAAGAGCTAATCGGATTAACCACGTAGTTACTTCTATGCCGAAGTTGGAGACTTTCAACGAGGAAAATGGACAATGAATGACAATAAAGATAGTGAGTGAGTGAACTATTAGGCAATGCCCTTATATGGTAGAGATAACAATGATGTGGCATAAACGTTGTTATTGTTAGGCATCCTTAGAATATTATGATTTGTAAGGTTCAACACATACTTGAAAACTGCTTCATGTTAAACCACTTTACGGTTGACCGTTTTATTTAATGACTTTTATAGGTTTATATACATTTGAATCGGGGCTTCTCTAACCTTGCTTTTGGTGGAGTTGGAGATGGGATGAAGCTGCAACCTTTAAAGTAATTCATAGAGTTGTTACTATGCATCTTCAAAGCTGCACTGTAACAACTCCATATATTATTCTATTATTTTTTTCTACTTTTTCTTTTTTTTAATTTGATTGATTAAATATAGGTAAAGTTAAAGAGAGTATAAAATTAATAAAAAGTAATAAAATAATAGTATATTATTTTGAAGTGGAGAGTTGAGGAACAAATGCTGTAGTAACTCCAAATTATGAAATTTGAAGTGAAAAAGTATGGTGCAGGTTTGGAGATGTCCTCATATACTCACAAGGCCAAATGCATCTGATGAAACCTGTAAAGTTAACAATTTTTATAGCATGTCATGAAAATTTCATTTGCTCAATTAAACTTAAAAAATTGTACTAATTTTTTCTTATGTTAATCTTTTTCATCATGACATGAGTAAGATTTTTTTAATTAAGATCAAAAGAATATTAATTTAAGTATTTGTTATTATATATTTTTTATGATGATTTTTTATTACATGTTTACTGAATAATTTCTTGTTGTTGGAAATTTTATTCTTAACAACTACTGAATAATTAATTATTAATAATTAAATTTCCAACAAGAAGAAAACACAACCAACTGTCAACTACAAATACACACTATATATATATATTTTTGACTGTGTATATCTTATTCAATGCATACACATGCACGAAAATCGTCTACAATACTACGGTAATTTAAAACAAATTAAGAAATATTGAAAATCAAAATTGAAGAGGTGAGTTTCCCGTTTATATAAAAAGCTACACGAATCTAGTGTGATGGGAAGCATATATTATATTGATATGTATTCAATTATTTTATATTATTTTGCTTGGAGTATAGTCACTTTCCCGCATCATCTCTACGGTTCAAATTCCAAGATATATATGAAATCACAGCTTCACGGGAAAAACTTGTGCTCATAAAAATTCAAATTGAATTGAGGCCTGTTGTTAGAATATAATATAAATGCTTCCAACTCTGAATTTTTTTTTATCACTCTATTTAATACATAGTATTTATTTGGATTTATATTTAAGAATTCAGGTTAAAAATTCAAATAAGTATTACCTTAGTGTAACAAATATTCCGACTCCGTCCTTCTTGTTCTTGCTCTTTCGATAATTTGTTTTATTTTTTCAATATCAAATGTATCAAGATCTTCGTGTATTAGACAACTTTTGTCATTTATCATCCTTAACTTTTAAAAGTTTCATTTAGCTCACTGAATTTAGCAATCATGTACTAATTTTGCCCTTTCAAATCAACATGTCAATTTCTGATTGAAGAGAAAAAAAGTCTTGAAATGATATCTTTGAAAAATCAAATCAATCATATTGTGACTCTTAACGTTGAAGAGCTCAGGGTATAATAAGATTAAAGTTTCGAAATTCAAAGTTAATATGTTTCTGATGAAGGGTGAAATTGTGAAATGTAAATGGATATCAAATAAGCTGGTGTCAATATAGAACTACCGTATTTATAAATCTAACCAATTGCGATTACTTATTTGTTTGAATATTTAATGGATGTTTCGCCCACTAATATGTATATCTCTACATATTATATTACACAGAGAGGAATTTTGATTAAAAATTTTATTATTTTGCTAATGTATCCTTGTATACTATTATTAATTATTATTGAACATAATCAAAAGTTTTTTACTGAACCAAGTAATTGCATTTTCTTGTACCTTGAGGTAGAAAATTGGTTTGGTATGATACAGCAAACTTGATTGGTAAGTATAAAATTTAAATTGTTATAATCATGCAACAATAGATTTACATGAATGACGTAGTTATCTTTGCCTGTATTTATGTGTTATCGCATACGCGTACACGTACGTAGTTCCTCTTGTTAGTAAGTTGGTATAAACCAACAATTTGTTGTAGAAGAATAATGCTCATTCCTTCTCAAGCAAACAAAATTATTCGGATGAACAGAAAAAATAGAAGAGTGAGAGATGAGGCGGGAACAAGTAATTCTATTTCATAAATTGTAGGAATGGATAATAATTTAAAAATACATCTTTTTTAGCTTGTTTAATCCATCTTTCATATGATGTGACACCTATGTGTAATCATTAGTTGCAGACAATGTCTATTTAATTGTTTAGATGTAGACAACCAAATAGACATTGTCTACAATAAATACAATTTATAATGAAATTGACAATTTACTATTCTTATCTTATTAATAGATATTTATCTATTTTTAAGGCTATTATCACATCATCAAAAGAAATAAATTTGGAATACACACCCTAGAGATGCTTAAATAGGCATGTTTGTAATTCTTAGAGCACTAATAGAATATTTTGTAAATTATTGCTATGATTGCGGAAATACTATACAAGACTTTCATTCTTAAATCTTAACCTTAAAGGCAATAAAGTATTTTAATTTTAATTAATTTGACGTCAATTCCACAACCACAACTTTCTAATTCACAGGACTTATTCCAAAGTAGCAATTAACTTTTTGACAAAAAATTCTCAAACTCTTTTGCGTCTTCATCATAATACGAAATAGAAAAAAGGCTTTTTGACTCCAAACAATTTAGTTAGTGAGTCATGCTAAATAATTGATGTGTCTTCATGTGTTAACGATAAAATTTTTTCATGGCGTAATATATCTATCCCATCTAAACTTATTCAAAATTATCACTTGTCACCCTGAATTTTGAATATGTCATTTACCTACCTGAATTAGTTTAAAATACACTAATTCACCCATCTTTGCCACATGTCTGATTAATTTGATTTTTCAAATATGTCATTTTTCTAATTTTCTCTTTCCAACCAAAATTTGACACGTGGTAAAAAAGGACAAACTAATGCATGCTTTGCAAGTTTGTAAGACTACGTATCTAAAATATTTGAAAGTTTAGAGCGACAACTAATAATTTTGAAATAAATTCATGGATGAGTAATACATTAAGCTCTTTAGTTATATATAAATGATGGTAGTTTGGAATTTATGATGTTAAATAGGATTATCATAATTATATTTCAGGTCTTTGGTTAAAATTTCATATGGTTGGATGGGTTAATTAAAGAGAACCCTTACCATCTGCTCAACCTCTATAATTATTTCATTCTTCGCTTTTAAGTTTTAACCACTCTATTAAATTCAATTGATTCCTGCTCCTTCTAAAAATTATTGTCATTTTTTTTTCGTTTTTGTTTCAGTTGATTATATTGCGCTTTTATTAATATTAAAGAAATTTGCAAGGCCCTCTTCTATAAGATTGAGTTGAAGTAAGTTAATGGATATGAACTAAATTGAATCAAATTAAAATTATTAATAATCAATATAATAGTATTAATTGATTATTTAAATATAATAAAGCCAATGAATAGCAACAAATATTAAATTATCAATAGAAAAAATAAAAAATAAAAAATAGTAATAAATCCTATTGATCATTACAGTATACATTAATAATAATTTATTTATTAGTATTGTATTGATTAAAATTATTAAATCTAAATTGAACAAAATTGAATATAATATATTTAAATTAAATTGAACTTAATCAAATTATAATTTAGCAGAACAAGCACAATAGCATGAACTTAACTACACTGTAAGCCACTCAAATTTTTTTGTACATATAAATACATAATAATTTGATCAATGAGTTTTTGGAAATTGAAGTTCTCGTGGAAAGGTAAATTAATGTTTGCATGGAAAAATGTAAGATTTGATGTTTATACAAATTTCATTATTTTGCTTATCAAATTTAAGTCCACAAAAAAAGGACATAATGACCACTTTACGTCTTTCTACAAGAAAATAGCCTTTTCTTTCCTTAAGAAAAAAAAAGAAAATAGCCTTATTTTTGCACTTCATGTGAACTTGATTTCAATTTTCCGGGTGAAAAAAAGCAGCAATACAGTTTTTTTATATGCCAACATTTTTTTTCTTATGAATTTTCAGCAATTTTCAGCATTAATGCGTTATATATCAAGTTTAAGGCTTAATGCGTCGCACCCCTTAACTGGTACAAAATGAGCTATTGTTACCCTCAACTTTCAAATGTGACAGATAGCTCCTTGTACTTGTTTAAAACGAGTCACTTTACTCCCTCATCATCACGTGTCAGTTTCCGATTGGTTTGACTTTTGAAAGATGCCATTTTTCTGATTTTTTTCTCTCAAACAAGAAGATGACACGTGGCATTGAGGGGGGCAAACTGGTGTATTTTAAAAAAGTTCAGGTTGGCAGGAGCCTATTTTGGACAAGTTCAGGGGGTGTAGATGCATTAAGCCTAAGTTTAATTACCACATTCATAAACATGCATACCTACTTTTTTAGGCCTAATACATTAAGCCCCCTAAAGTTGGCTCAGAAAATCAGATGTCAGTGTATCACCCTCAACTTTCAAAAGAATCAATTACCCTCCTTAACTTGGCAAAAAGGACCAGTTACACCCCTTAACTTGATAAAATGCACCAGTTAGTCCCCTCAACGCCACATATCATAATCTGGTTGGTTTGAGTTTTCAAGTATATCATTTTTCTGATTTTTCTTTCTCAAACTAGAAGTGACACGTGTTATTGAGGGATTGGTACATTTTTACTAAGTTAAGGGAGGTAACTGATTCTTTTTGCCAAGTTACGGGTGACATCCGGTTAAAAGCTAACTTTAAGGGTTAATGCATTTAGCCATTTTTTTACATAAGTTTGTTGACTCGTTGCTCAACTTACAAATTTCAAATTTGCATCTTGTAGATGAGTAAAATATTGGTTTAAAATCATCCGTAGTAAATGAACTATATATTCTTCCTAACATGATTGTACATGAATTTCAAAATTTAACATAATAGTATGTAAAATTTAGGCGTGATGCATCTACACTCCTCTGAACTTGTCCAAAAAGGGTTATTACCACCCTGAACTTTGAAATGTGACAGATAGCCCCATGTACTTGTCTAAAACCCATCATTTTACCCCCTTTTGCTGACCCGGCTTGCTACGTAAATGACCATCAAAATACATGTGCATAAAATATGTTGATGGAAAGGCCCGGTTCTGAAAATTCAAGGGCTCTAGGTAAAATAATATAATAATTAATAAAAGTGAGCCCTCTGTAAAAGAAGTAGTAATTAAAAGTTACTTTATTGTAGAGTCTAGGATTTGATCTCAAGATCTCCTATATCAATAGCAAGTAACTTACCAATTCATTTAATGCTAATTAATGTAAATTTTTATCTTTTAAATATTAAATACGAAAAATTTAAACATAAAAAAATATTTTTGAGCCCTTTTTAACCGGGATCCTGGGCGGGCGCACCCTTTGCACCCTGCCCAGGGCCGGCCCTGTTGGTGGAATAGAAAATGAATACAAAAAATCCATAACATTCGTATTCTTACAATTCAAAATCCTTACTATATGTTATTCATCTTCTTCAAAACTTCATCTCTATTCTAAATTTTTCTTCAATTATAATATTGTATCGATTCTTGACCCTTTATGTTCATCTTCTTGTTCTTAAAGCTGATATTTTTACGAGGGGGTAAAGCGACGTTTTAGACAAGTACAGGGAGCTATCTATCACATTTGAAAATTCAGGGTGATAACAACTATTTTTAAACAAGTTCAGTGGGGGTGTCGATGCATTTAGCTTAAAATTTACATTGAAGTAACATAACAATCAAAATGAACTTTCAACCATCCAAATTACCTTTAACTTTATTTATTTCCCTTTCTACCCCTTTCTTCTTCTTTCTAATACTGCTAACGAAATAACCACAACAAAATTTCAAAATTAAAACTGAACATAGCAATTAAGATTAAGAACAATAAAAAGGTTCACTTCCTAAGTTCACTTGTAATTATAAGCAAAAAAAATTTGCCATTTCCTTGTTTCTTTTTCTTTCCAACAGCACACCATTAGAAAAGTGCTTTCAATTTCAAATTTTGCTCACGGATGCGAGTTCCCCTATTTCAACCTTGCCGGAAATCTTTAAAGAGCAGTCCTTCCTTAAGTTTTCTCCATTTTCATTATAAAGTTTTTTTTTCTACTTTCCCTTTTATCTCAATTATTCTTCTGGAGTTTTTGCTTGTAGAGACTATTGAGTTACTTGGGAACTGTAATTTGCTTTGATTTTGCGTTGATGTTAGCAATTTGTGTTTGTTTAAGTGTTTTTGGTTTCTCTTATGGAATAGGTGAGCTTGTGATACCGCAATCGGGGCGGGAATTGAAGAACTTTTAATTTGGGGAACAATGTGTGTTTGTTTTTTAAGATTTCTTCATTTCATCTCTTCTTCAGCCTTTAATACTTCAGTAATTCTTTACAGTGACGGAGTTAGAAACCGATTATTGGGTGGATGTAATTTCAAGTGACAAAGATTAGTAACAATAGGTTACTGACGATAATGATAGAATATTTTAAATGATAAAAGAAGAGTGTTTATGATCTTTAACAATTGCTACTATCCAAATTAGAAATAATATTAATATCCATAGATATTAAATTCTAAACAAATATTCCATGATGGATGGAAAAAAGAAAAATTATTAATCTATTTTGATGTCAAACAATCATATTTTTAAATTTTAATTGAAACTTCATGGCTTGACATAAATTCAAAAGTATGATTAATATGTTCCTAATAATTTTTTTCGGTTGATATACAACTTTATTTAATTATTTTAAAAAATTTGTAGTGAAATGTGAAAAAAGTGTAATCATCTCAATACTATTGATATTAAAGTTTACAATTTCTTTCAATTTTTTATAAGGAAATATTCTACATCTAGTTAAGAAGGAAAAAAATATAAAACAGAAAGATTTACCTATAAAATATACATGGAAAATGAATGGAATTTGGTTCTTACTTTTTACGTAACAGTTAAAAAAGTTAAAACATAAAAACGAAAGATAACTTTGGCCTGACATCCATTGGGTAAACTGAAAGAAGGTAAAGTGGTATCTACACAATAAATGAAGAGAAAACCAAACATTGTGCATCATCTTCAACAATTGGTTTAACGGCAACTATGGCAGCCAGGGCCCGGCCCTAGGCGGCCGCACCCCTTGTGCCCGCCCAGGGCCCCTAGTTGAAAAGAGTAAAAAAATATTTGTTATGTTTAAATTTTTAGTACTTAATGTATAAATGATAGAAATGAACATTAATTAGTGTTGGATAAATTGGTAAGTTACTTGATATTGATGTAAAAGGTTTTGAAATCAAATCCTAGGTTCTACAAAAAATTAATTTTTAAAAACTACTTGTTTTACTGGGATCCATTTTTATTAATTATTATATTATTTTATCTAAGGCCCTTAAATTGTCAGGATCGGGCCTGATGGCAGCTTGGGGAGGCAAAATTTTGCCAAATATACTGTATACATGGAGTTTTTCTACCGCTGAATAGGCGGTTGCCTGTGCAAGCCACCCCAACGCCGCCCTTGCTTTATTAGTCGGCAGGAATGAGATAAAGGAGGTGTTTCTCAAAATTTATTAAAAAGTCACTTATGTCTTACGATTGATTTTTTTAAGAAGTAAGGAGGTGTTTCTCAAAACTTCTTAAAAAGTTACTTGTGTCTTATAAGTAACTGTTTTGAAAAGTAAATTTGACTTACTTTTAACTTCTGTCTTATTTTTAACTTTTAAGTTAAAAAAAGTTATCAGAAACACTTCATTGTTTGAATTATAAGTTAAAATCTTCTTAAAAGACACTTTTAAGTTAAAAGTTGAATATGAAAAGTTTTGAGAAAAACCGCCTAAGTCTGACTTACTTTTAACTTCTGTCTTATTTTTAACTTTTAAGTTAAAAAAAAGTTATCAGAAACACTTCATTGTCTGACTTATAAGTTAAAATCTCCTTAAAAGATACTTTTAAGTTAAAAGTTGAAAATGGGAAGTTTTGAGAAACACTCCCAAAATATTTCATTTAGTTTGGAAGAAAAAGAAAGGGGTAAAAATGGAAATTAATAAAGTAAAGATTAAATTTGGGTGGGTTTAGGTTTTTTTGACCATATTCTTAGCAAACTCTTAAATTTGAAAACAATTATCATAAGTTTTGAAGTTCACGTAAAGTTCATGATCTAATCTATATATGATTTTAAATCGTAAAATATTTTAATTACCTCAAAATTTTGTATTACCCAATTATATATTTAGGAAATGTTTCTCCAAACTTATGACTAGTAACTTATAATTTAAAAATATATTTTTAACTTATAAGAAGTTTTAAAATAAGTAGTTAAGTGTTTCTGTAAAATTATTTTTAAGTCATTAAAAGTGTTTCTCAAAACTGAATTCTAAGTCACTTATAAGATGTTAAATCTTGAAAAGATTAAAAATGACATATTTTTAAAAAGGTTATTGGATGTTGAATATAATATAGGGATAATATTGTAATTTGTTTGGTAAAAAGTAGATTTGAAAAAAATCACTTTCTAGAAGTAAGTAATAGCTACTTCTTACTTTTTACTAAAATGTAACTTTTCTAAATTAAAAAAAGTTTAGAGAAACACTAAACTGACTAACTTTTAATTTAAAATTATACTTTTAAACAGATTTAGCTGACTTTTAAATTTAGAGAAACACCCCTTAAACTAATAACTATACAAGCTTACTCAAAAGTAAAGAATTGCATTGATTTACAACTATCTTTGGTTGGACCAATTTGATGTTTTGTCCCAGAAGTCGGACATTTCACATGCAAACCACAAATGAAAAATTAATATTTTAAACATTTTATTGACTTGATTGACTGCAAATCATATATTGCCACAAACAGAAAATAAGTATCTTTCTAAATATTTTGTGCTGTTGGACAAAAATTGGAAGCAAGATTTATTCGTGCATCAATAATTGAAACATACATCTAATAAATTTAGATCGTATCCATCATTATCCCCTCAACTTTATTCTAAAAATTGGATATCACTCTTAACTTTCAAAAATACCAGTTGTCCCCTTAACTTGGTAAAATTGCATCAGTTTACCCCCTCAATGCTATGTGTGAACTTCTGGTTGAAGAGAAAAAAATCAGAAAAATGACATATTTGAAAAGTCAAACCAATCAGATTCTGAAACGTAACGTTGAGGGGGCTAAGTAGTTCACCTTTGCCAAGTTGAAAGAGATATTTGATTTATTTACAAGTTAAAGATGGTATCCGACTATGGAAACCAAGTTGGGGTAGCGATGCATTTTCCCGTAAACTTAAGATGCCTAACTTTTCAAAGTTTTAAATAATTTATACCGTTGCTGATTGCAATTGCAAAAAAGCTATATTTTATGCATATAAATCAAATTTACTGATATAAATTTGTGAATAATAAAAAACGATATGAATTCTGTTTAACTTTTACTGTCGGTATTTTATTATGTTTTTTGCCTCAAATTTAATTTTAGTACAAAATTGTTTGATACTTTTCTTTTACACAGACTTTAATAATTATTTTGAAATAACCGTAAAAGAAGAAAAAAAAAGCAAAATGTAATTCAATTTTTGTCATTTCAAATTTAGACAATTCTAATATTGAGTAAATTCAGATCATTTTCATTTAAACCATGATAATAGAACTTGTATAATCGTATATTTTTATGGGTGGAAGTTGATTGCACAAAACTTGAAAAACTGCTATTGTTAAATTCAGTTGCACATTTTTTTATTTGAAGGGTCGAATGATACAAGAGATTAGAATCATCAGATTAAATGCCAATCCTTGTTAAAAAAAAGTGGTCCAACCAAAAAAGACCAACCCCCAGCTTAGCACCTTCTAAGTAAATGATAATTTCAGTTTCAGACTGATATATAAATATTATAAATAAAGATAAAAGTTGTATATCGAACCTACAAAGACCATATAAAACCGTACTAGGGTTTGTTTTGCAATGATAATAATATCTGTCATGCTTTGATTTAGGATCAATTAATAAATAGATGTTTTTACACACTTAAATTTATATTAATGAAAGTTATTGTCTCGATCAAGAAAATGAGATTATTTAACAAGAATTGTAATGGCAGTCCACCATTTAATTTAGTTATACTAACAAGAAAGCAAAATAATGTGGAAACCCACTTCCAAGATATTTTAGGACCCAAAATCAAGACACTTATCACTAACGCATACTTTAATGTAAGAAATTTCGGTGATATATGAAATGAAAAGCTACATTAGAAGCATGTTATAAGATTGAAGGGAATTGATTGAAAACAAGGTTTCCAACCCATTTGATTCTGTTTCAAACCGCAACTATAATTGTCCTCTTATGCTCCAAAACCCAACTTGCCATGCCACCATTTCCCATTTCCCTTTTCAGCTTACAAAAGAAAAGAGTGGCCTGTTCATGAGTCAAAAAGAAAATATATGGCCTACTTAACCTAACAACAAAACAATTAAACATTTTTAGGTAGAGGTGAAGAGTATGGTGACTAAACGATGAAATGTTTATCATTTATACCAAATTAATGTTATTTATTATCAAGAAATATAGTAGCAAACACCAAACTCGGCTAAACTTAAGCAGGTATTTATTTCATTTTCGTTTTTATCAAACAGTAAATTAGCATTAATATTATTTACACATGGAGTTAGTGTTGTCAGACTCGGCCCAGCCCCCGTCCGGTGACAAAAATGAGCCGAGTCATGCTAAATATCCGTTATATGACTAACCTGCAAACTTGTTGACCCGGTCGATTGGATCATTAAACAATAACTCAGAGCGGTTTAGTGGATCAATAACTATGTAAAATTTATTTTTGTTGTTAAAAAATCCATTAAATTCTTGCATATATAATTTTGACTTTATAAAACTCTATTGAGGTTAATTTTAACAAGTCTATTTTATCTTCAAATTCTAATTTTTTTAATGTCAAAATTTGTGTTATGACTTTGTATAATTTTAATTCTAGCATAATTTTGATATTTTCTTTGTTTTAACCATTGATCATATGGTTGTGTTAGTTTTTTCTAAAAAAAAAATTTACTTCCCAATTTTGTGACAGATTAATTTTATATATCAATATAACATAATTAGTTTACTTGTTGATAAATAATGAAAATTATGTATAAATATCGTAAATCCACAATCATAAGAAACTTCGACGACCTCTATAACAACAACCAGTTTTTCAGATATGGAATGATTTTGCTTAAAAGAGATATACCTATATACCTAAGATGAAAGATCAACAAGTATATTTAAGTGAAAACAAATGACTCCCAGCCGGTTTAATTTTTGCATTTAATAGTTTAAAAACAGTTTTTTTTTTCTATATTTGACGCAACCGAATAAAATTTCATTAGGTGCGGTTATAAATTTACATGAGATGTATTACATCACACTACCCATTAATTATATCAATCATTTTTACATATATTTATTTCTATGTCTTAGATTATAGCTTATTATTTATAACATTATATACACACATTTTATTAACATACAAATTGATATATTAGCTTGTGCAATGATTAGGAGGCCAAGTATAAGGATGGGATTATGATGATATACAATGTGGCCTAAACATTGAGCAATCATAAAACTGGTAGAATAATCAACTATTTGAATGGGTGATTATGAAATGCTAATTGGTTTTGTTCTCCACGTGTTTATCACGTGATTTCCACTATCAAATTATTTGAGCTACACCATTAGCAAGAGCTTTTTTTTATGGTAACTATTTTTTTTATCAATGTTAGTTTTTTAGAAATGAAACAAAATCATTTTATGTTTATTATTATTACATGGAAGAGTTATTGTTAGTATTTTAGTGTAATAGGATTGACTAGTTTACCGATGTAACCGTAATATTTTATCGAATAAGTTGGAAGAGCGTGGAGTGCACGCGATACCGGGGATCTGGGGGCAGCGTTTCAGGTTAGGGTCGAGCTACCAGGTTAGCTGAACAGAAAAAAATTCCTTTTTTATCCCGAAAAGTCATATTTTTGATAAAAAACTTACCATTTTCTCAAAAAATCATGTATTTTCGGATGGTTTTTTCAGCTATAAAAACATGGTAATGGGCAATAAAAAAAACCTTATTAAAATAGAAGGAATAGTACTTGAATTATCCAAGTGACTGTTGGTTTATATGTTTATGATGTGCGATTTATGGTAGATTATTTGCTCATAAAAAATCTTTAGTTTGATCATAAAAAATAACCCTGCTGAAGAGTCAACGTTGTTAGTCACGCAAAATGTTCTAGAAATGAGCAGCCATCAATCAAAATGAAAGCTGTTTTTCACCACTGCCGGGTTGAGCACAACGTTTTGGCATCTTGTCTTGAAATTATATTCACATGGAAAATATCTAATCAACATGGAAATAATAATAATAATAATAATATTTATGCAAATCAAATAATCTATATTTCACTGATTCAAGGCCTACAATATAAATATATATAGCTATACGCAAAGACTGTAGTAACTTTAGCCAAAGTAGATGAGAATAGTTGAAGGTCAAAAGGTGGTTGAGTTTAATCTTAGTTAGCTAGAAACTCAATTAACATGTTCAAGTCTTGCTTTCACTAGATTAGAATCAGCTACCCGTGAAGCCAAATTAATTTTTCATCCATATGATGTTTATTTATGAATAACTATTCATATTGACAATTGTTTAATTTTGGAATTTTGATGCAATATTCTCTTAAACTGTAATCGAGAAAAATAAGTTAAATTTATTCAGGGTTGAATAGAACTTATAAGTTAGATCGGGTAAGGCATAAGTTCATTGAAATTAGTGATTGTAATTAAGTCCAAGTATGTGTTTTCTATAAAAGTATTGATAATGGACAAGAAAGAAGCTAAACATATACTTGGACCAACACATAAATTTTTGTAAAATAGAATTGAAAATCTATATATCAACACTTTCTGATTTTTGACATATAAATTCGTGACGGTATTTAAAAAAACCCTGTTTAAACGACCAAAACGATCGTCTTTAAAAACAGAGAATTACATTTGACACCTTCCAAATTCCAAAAGTACGAGACAAAAAACATGATTAAGACTATCCAAGAAAATCCCATTTTATAATTTCCAGACCAGCATGGTGTGTACAAAGAGTTAAACAAAATAAAGAAATTTTCACTGTAATTGTGATTGCAACGATTAATCTTGTGGTGATGGGAACGTCATCATTGTTTATTCGAGGCAACTAATCAATTATTTGAGAAATTTAAGAACAATGTTTCATGCCATCAATAATTATTCGAGGTGAAAAAAGAAAAAAAGAAGATGATTCATATTTATGCATTTTAGTATTTTAAAAAAATGTGAATAATATATGCCTTCAATTTAAAGCATTCGTAAATGGTATAATGGGCTGCCCACTAATTAAAAAAAATTCTATGCGCTATTATCATATTTTGGAATGTGGGGATAAATTTTGTAGGTGAATCAATAATTCAACGACGAACGAAATCAATTGTTTGAACTATTCTGTTTGCATTGACATTGCCCTTTTCTCTGATGTTACCTATGGTGAATTTTGAGGGGACATAATTTTATTACTATGGGTCCATTTTTACAAATTTGAAATTAGAAGTAATTAACAAGGTTAGTGTGGGTCATATATTAACTAATGGGTTCTTGAAAATCTTTTTAAAAAATCCAAATATGTTTTAAGCTAACATATATTTTCCCTTTCTTAGCTACTAGATGATTACATGATAGGAATTTCTAGAAACTCAGAATTGCCAATTAGTAGCTAAATATTATTCCTTTACTAACTTAACTATTTTGTGTTGAAGATTCTGAATAGGTATCATTTTAGGATAAATGTTCGAATAATGATTGCCCATGGACCTTTTGCGAAAAAGAAAAGAATATTATTCTTGAAAAATATGAGCAAAAATCAAATAATCATCTTCATATAAATCTCTAATTGCAGACATATACCTAACATTTTGGACTATACTCCCTCTTTCTTCATACAAAGAATTGAATGAAGGTTTTTTTAAAAGAAAGAAGAAATAGATAGCAAGGAATCTTGTTGATGTAAACTTCAAAATTATATTTCAAATATTTTTTTCAAAAAAAACCAGTCTTCAATTTTACATAGTAACCACGCGTAATGATATACTTTCCTGATGTATCAAATAGAAATAACTACTTCCTCCTGTTATCATTTGAATTTTTATTTTGATTTTTTAAGTGTTAATTAAAATTATCGATGTAAATATTATTTCTTTCAATTTTTAATATTAATCTTTTTAAACTTTTCATCAAAATCAATAAGACATTTAATGCATTATAATAAATATCTTTTTTCTTAATTACCTACTTATAAATTAATTTATACTTCTCTCTCCTCATTAATACAAGGTAAATTAGGAAAATTTGTTGAAAGTTGCATTGATAATCTAAAAAGTAACAAAAATATAAAGTTTAAAATGACTAGTATCTAGAAATCAGAGGGAGTATAAATTTTTTCTTAATTTACTCTTCTACTAATTAAGAAAAAGATTAAGCATTGATGAAATTATAAGTTGATAGCTGAAAAAAGAGAAATTCATGAATGATAGTAAATCATTTTATTGGTATAATAAATATTTATTAATTTTGATGAAAAGCTTAGTAACAATTTAGAAAAAATATGGAGGAAGCACTCCCTCATTTTTTCAATAGTCCATTTAATCAAAACATGAAAATAAAAAATAGTATTCTATTTTAAAATTTCATGATTTTTTTTCATCTTTCTTCCGTATACTCTTATTTAATCTTATGTTATTTCATATTATTAAATGCACAATTTGAGTTGAAAAATTAAAACATTAACAATAATTAGTACTTACATACTCTTATAATCTGTTTAATTAAAACGTATATACATGTAAAAAGATTACTAAAAAATAAGAGTACTATTTTTTAAAAAATAAAGTAAATAACAATTTCCTTAATCAATTGTTTTTTTATGTTAAAAGAAAAGTTTGTTTTCTAGTTTAGTCCTGAGTGGCCCTTATTTCACAAAAGACCCATGTCATGACTAAACATCTAATTTTATGTTTATCAAAGGCGACTTTTTTTTAACAAATTTAATTTTCTTTTTTAAAATAAAAGGTCACGTGCTTGTATTAATATAAAAAATTATCCACCCCTTTCCATTTGTGCTTTTCTATTTGGATGTGAGTTCGAACATGTGATTTTTTGTATCACAGATACAGCTATAAGTTAATCACTAGTTTGAAATATTTATTACAAAGTTAATCATACTTTACTTTTTATTACTGTAAGAATTACATTTTCAACCTCAATAAAATTAATCTTACTTTTTCACCAATAACTGAGTAATGCGATGATAAATCCAATATAGGTAAAAGCAAAGTAAAATAACTTTATTAATAACAAAATTAACATATACCATTAAAGAGATTTATTAATTAACAAATTATTTCACCAAATTGATCAATTATTTAAGGGTATATAAGTATAAACTCCCTCTATTTTGATTTAATACACTAGTACTTTCCTGTTTATTAAAAATTACTTATACCTCTTCGTGTTTTGTCATTGTCATACTATAACCTCCTTGTATTTTATATTATCCCTTTTTGTATTAAATTTCTTAACATAATATATGTTCATGTACAAAAATTAGTCTTATATATCAAATCTTAGAATGTTAGGGATTAAAATGACTCTAAAAAAGTTTTTAACATTATATTATCCCGTGAGATCATGCACTGAAAATCATAGAAATGTTTTATAAATTAAAAAAATACTTTTGATGATTATAGGTCTCGTAATGATAACAAAATAAAAGTAAATTTACCAACAAATACTTATTATGTTAATAATTTTTGTAAAAAAATACATAATTTAAGATACAAAGAGGTTATAGTTTGATAATGTCAAAACACGGAGAGGTATAAGTAATTTTTCAAAACACGGGGAGGTACTAGTATATTTGATCAAAGTTTAGAGAGATTATAATTATTTACCCATTATTTAAAGATGACCATGACTGAAATTACATTTAATATTTTACAGATATTGTAGCAATAGAAATTTATATGCAAAATAATTTTCTCTGTATCGAATTCTTATCTTTTGCACTTGAATCTCAATTCCAATTTAGCAATATTGCAATAATATTTACACTAAATGTCTCTAATAAGACATGATTTAATTAAGGATCAAATTCATAGAGAAAATTGCAAATTCTGATGTTGTCCCTACTTTGAATTTTGATACCATGTATAGTATACACTTATAGTGGTTAGATGGAACATAATTGTATAATATAATGTGAATATATTTACTAACTTTACTGTTTCTTTTAATTAAATAAAATAATTTCATCAGCGCCATTAACATATTTAGATGGAAGGTGACACATAGCATGTGCAATGACTAATTGTTTGAGACATTTTTAAAATTAGACACAAAATAATCATCAATTACAAAACCCAACGTGATAGAGAAATTAAATAAACATTTATAAAACCAACAATTATGTTTTACGAGATTAAGTTCTTTATAAAGTACTCCATCTAGTTTCTAATATATGTAATTTTAGATTTTTCATCAAAATCAATAATATATTTAATGCACTATGAAATGATTATTTTATCTCTCTTACTTTATAATAAAATTTTCTTTTCTTAATTACCAACTTATAAATTAATCTATACTTAATCTCTTTTCTAATTAATGCAAAGGTATATTAGAAAAATCTTGTTAAAAAATACATTAATATTTTAAAATAACAAGTATTAGGAACCAAAGAAATCTATAAAACCATAAATATAGGTGGTAGGATGTAGTAGATTTAAACTCTTACTTTTGTGCTTCCGAGTTCCGTCAATGTTTGCCGCCAGTAATCTTGTAATTAGGGAAAAAATTTCTCGGGAACTAATCAAATTCACTCATACAAAAATATTGAAATTATTGTTACCATGTAAATATCACCCATTTCACCCTCTTTTACGCATTGGGACAATTAAATTTCATAATATAAAATTTAAATGTCTATTTTATTTTATTGAACAACACAAAATTATAAAAAACATCACCTAGTTACCTAAAATTACTACATTTATAGAAACCGAGATTGTTTTCTCAGCTTATACTTATCCACAAAACTCAATTTTGAGTTTTTACAGGCTGTTATTTTGAAAATTTTTGAAAATCAATAACAAACGATTCTTAAGTAATTGGTGTTAAAAGTTAAAATATTTTGTCAAATGCTAAAATATGTTGTTTAATTAAAAGTTTATAAATAAAATTTTTCGCAAGTATCTGAAAACAATCCCAAATAGATCCTTAATCTACGTGCAAAAACAGCCCTTTAAACCTTTTTAATTAATTTAATAGAATTAAATAACAAACAAATCCTTTGAAGACCTCGTTAGTTTTGACTTTACATTGGAAGTGCTTATACAATGGTCCTGTACTAATGATGTGGATTTTGATCCATACATTAGGATCTTGACATATGTGTTGAGTTTTAATTATTTGGACCCCACTAATACACATGTCAAGATCCTAATGTATGGACCAAAATCTACATTATTGGTCCAAGACCATTGTATAAATTCCCTTACAAGTGCTTATACAATGCTAAATTACAAGTTCTGATTTGGCCTTCTTGAGCTCAGGGTCAGCATGTTAAAAGAATAAAATGAAATTCGTAAATTAGCATGAATTTTTGTCATGAAATCTAGCATTTCCTGGCTGCAAAAGTCATATAAGAAAATTGACTCTTGAAATTGCAAAGTAAATTTTGTGTGCTTGGTTCCTCTCTCGGTCGATGTATGTTATTTAGTTTGCTACATTCCAATGTCTAAGGATTATTGATGTTTCATCTGCAAATGTCGAACCAAACTTGCGACGGTATACAAGCTGCATATCATAATTTTGTACTCGCAATAACGTCGCTACTAGAAATAACTAACTCAGATTGATATTCCATAGTTTCCACATGTTAAAGCCGCCCTAATAAACTCCTATAAATCAATAATCTTATCTCATTGTGCATGTTAAGGTTATCTGTTTAACATAATTTCCCTTGCGGTCTCCATCCTCTTCGTTTTCATGTATCACTTGAACCTAATATTAAATAGGGTAAATAATTATTTCGAAAAATGATAAAAACCTCCCCGTATTTTGCTTGTTTTATACTATAATCATCATATTTACAAATTATATAAATTCAACAGAAGTTGTTTGAATACCATTGTTATTCAATTTAACACCCCTCCACTAGCAGAGTATTAAATGCTAGACAATGGATAGCCAAAATAACAAACTAACTAGAAATAACGTCTCTACTAGAAATAACTAACTCAGATTGATATTCCATAGTTTCCAAATGTGAAGCCGCCCTAATAAGCTCCTATAAATCAATAATCTTATCTCATTGTGTATGTTAAGGTTGTCTGTTTAACATAATTTCCCTTGTGGTCGCCATCCTCTTCGTTTTGAACCTAATATTAAATAGGGTAAATAATTATTTCGAAAAATGATAAAAAACTCCCCGCATTTTGCATTTTTTATACTATAATCATCATATTTACAGATTATATAAATTCAAGAGAAGTTGTTTGAATACCATTGTTATTCAATTTAACACCCCACCACTAACAGAGTATTAAATGCTAGACAATGGATAGCCAAAAGACATAACTGTATCCCGCACTTTCAGTATTTAGTCGTTAACGCTTTTCATTCTATTTGTAAACTATCACTCCTAATGCATTACTACATTCTTCTAATGAAAACACTCCTTCATTACTACACGCTTCTTTAAGATGAGGTAAATTCCATCATTTGAACCAAATTACAATTCCACTAGATGTTTGAAAAAATATCTGCATAACCTTCTAATTAAAACAGAAGAAAATAAGAAGTACAAAAAAATGAAGGGTAATAATTGGTAAAGACCTCGGCTATCAAGATTACAAATAATCCTAACATTGAAACATGAATTCATAATGCAACAATGTCATTTGAACAACATTCAACTTAGAAATGCCAAATTTCCTATGCATTCGCATGACCTAGAAAATCATACCTAGTCATTGGGTGTAGTAATATTGATTTAAGCGTTCAAAATGTTTTTATGACAAATATCTTGACCTTCAACAACACCATGACTGAAATTAAATTTTTGTTTAACATCTGAAAAGCTCCATAAAACTTTTGATAGTAGCTACTAAGTTTCAACTATCCAAATCCTTCACTAAGGATAATGTTGAATCAGTCTCTAAATCCAACTTAGAAGCCGTTAAATAGTCAAGGGTAACAGAGAAAGAACTAAATACTAGAAGAAATGAACGATCAGCTAGGTATGTAAAAGTTCAAGGGAAAGAATTACAAATTTGGAAATGGATTGAGGTCAATAAATCCCCTTGTTCTCTCTTATTTCCCATTCAATCCTGAGCTCGTAACCCTAACAACCCTTGAAGCACGATTAACTAAGTTATGTTCTTTTTTATTTTAATGCTCCTTTTAAGGCTTTCAGGCTGAACTTATGCTTATTAATATTAATACAAATCAATGTATGCGTACAATTTGTACATATTATTGGTCAAATGAAAAAAGTTAAGTGCTTGCCATGAGCAGATGAACGCAAAAGCCAAATATGAGTATCGATTTACTATTGCTAAAAACGTTTAAAAGGTTTTAAAAAGATTATGACCAAAATTACTTAATGTTTTTTATCATCGGAAGACACTTCATGCTATGGGCCAGATATCTCCAAAGACTCTGATTTCTTTCCTAAAAGTATAAGATTGAGTAAAATATAAAATTTACCTTTCTTGAGCCTTAACACGACAAGGTTGTTGCTTGGTGACCTGGAGGTCAAGGGCTCAAATCCTGGAAATACCATCTCTGCAAAAAATGTGGAGGTAAAGACCTCACATAGTGGAAGCCTTTATGCGCCGAGTAGCTCATTTTATTTCAGATTTGACTATAAAAAAAGTAGTCTAAAGTTTAAACCCCTTTTAAAAAAGAAAAGAGATTTAACGTACAACAATACCTCGATTTCAACACAAATTTCAGCGTTCCTCATTATAATGTCGTGAGATTCTGCACTTTCTACCTGTAAATTTATATGGAACAGGGAAAAAAACCAATCATCTACAAAACTATAAGCATCTCTAAATACAAGTTACATGAAATACAAGACATGTCCAGGATGAAGTAGGAACAAATTAAAAGAAAATAATTATCCAGACATTAAGGGGGTGTTTCTCAAAACTTCTCCTTTTTAACTTTTAACTTAAAAGTGTCTTTTAAGGAGATTTTAACTTATAAGACAGACAGTGAAGTGTTTCTGATAACTTTTTTTTAACTTAAAAGTTAAAAATAAGACAGAA
>CATIWQ010656959.1:0-15572 GCA_949673415.1 Euphorbia schlechtendalii
AACATACAAGTCTTTCGTTTCATTCATTCCCATGATTAAAACAGACTTGGGACATTTATGATTATCAATCAATGGATACTCTACTCATATTATAGCACAAGGCATAAATGCAGTAGATTATTGCCTTTATAATGTGACACTGCATGAACCAATACTTTTAGAACTAGGACACATCAACAATTCCAACAGTTGTTGCTTATCTGAAAATCAACATCAACCTCTACACAGGGCTACCTTTCGATAGTAATCAAAACAAGCTTTTGATAGTGTCAAATTGACTTAGATGAAGAACAAATACCAGCAGTTCACGCATACATTAATGGCCGATTCATTTTTTGTTATGTGTTTGTGTTGCAATTTAGCGCTCCAGAGTAATTATCAAAAGTGTAGCACTTGAAGAAATTAATAGTCATAGTAGATATTTTCGATGCTAAAATTTTCCATCTGGATTTTGAATTTGGGAATTACATAAAGTGTTTTACTTTATGTAAATTAAGAAAAAATAAACATCTTGAGGTGTGTGAGAGAAAGTAGAATAAAAACATTTTCACTAAACATAGGCACTTAAGGCATCTTCAAGTATACATCATCAATTTTCACTTTAGACTCTATAATTTGAAGTTGCTACAGTATTTATTCTTCGACCCTTCACTTCAAATTATTATTTAATTTCATCTTACCTAACTTGAAATAATAAACAACCAATCAAATTAAAAAAAAAAACTAAAACTAAAAAGTAAACAAAATATTATTAAAAAGTTTTGAAGTTGCTACAGTACCACTTCAAATATGAAGTGGTACTGTAACAATTCAAAATTTGCTATAGGATTTGAAGTGGGGTTGAAACTTCAAATACCACTCCAATTCAAATTTTGAAATGAGGTTGGAGATGGTCTTAGAGAGAGAGTAAATAGGTGATCATAGAGGTGGATGAAGTGAAGGGAGAGAAACTAGAAAGAGAGTACATGAACACAAAGTCACGAACAAATGAAATGATAAATTGGAAATAAAATATAATAATAAATAAATAGGTAATATAATCAACTTTTACATGTTTCAAAGCAAATCAAAGATGCTTTTTTAAGTAAATTAATATGTTTTGAAGTTCATGTACTATCATGTTAGTACTTAGTAGTTATAAAATTTATGTACCATCAATAATTTTAAGTTATAAAAGTACAAATGTTTTTTAACTTTTTCAACAATTGACTTATGTGTTTGATTATAATCATGAATTAGTTTTGAGAGTTCGGTTATTATGGAAAATCGGTCAAATTGTGACGTGTACCACATGACCTAAATGATCAGGTTAAACGATTATATTCTACTTTCAAAATCAATTCATTCAATTACAATTTAAACATTGTTTTGTACTTAAAAACATAGGCAAAAACATGAGGTCGAACTCATATAAGATTTTTTTTTGCATAAACATACCGAAAGGTTGAAAGAAAATTGTTATTTTTTTGTTATCTTGAAAAAAAATAAGGCCAAATGCATCATTAACCATTTCAGCTTGGTTTCAATAGCCGGATATGCCACCTCCAACTTACAAATGGATCAGATACCCCCTTCAACTTGGTAAAAGTGAACCACCACTTAACCCCCCAATGTCACGTGTCAGAATCTGGTTGGTTTGACTTTTCAAAGATGTCATTTTTCTGATTTTTTTCTCTCCAACCAAAAGTTGACACGTGACATTGAGGGGGCAAACTGGTACTATTTTACAATTTAAGTGGGGTAACTGATCAATTTAAAAGTTGAAGGTGGCATCTGGCTTTTAGAACCAAGTTGAGAGTATAATGAAGCATTTGGTCAAAAAATGATAACATAGTGCACGAAAGCACTCGTAAGCACTCGTAAGCACTCGTAAGCACTAGAAAGGGCCATACTCCGAATAGTGGATTATTGGTAGCCTATCATGACGGATGTGTCAAAAAAAAAAATGAAAATTTTCAATTTTGATAATTATCATCAATTTTGAGCAGCTTCTTGTTTAATCATATAAGTTGAAAATATATAACCAATTCTATTGTTACTAATTGTATAATGAAAGTCGCATTAATTTTGCATTTGTTTTGTAGAATGGACAAAGCCAAATCTCTGAGTTTAACGGTTATATTTCGGTTTGCAACTTAATTTAAGCTAATTCAACATCTTCTCCGGATACATAAATAATTTTAACTAAGCTTTGAATGATGTATCGAAGGAAAAAATAATAAGCTTTGAATGATGTATTAAAGGAAATAATAATAAAGTTAAATAATAATAAAGTCAAATACATCAATACCCCCTAATTTGAGAACAAAAGTCGGATACCATCTTAAACTTTCTAAAGTTCCAAGCAACCTTCTAAACTTGGTAACATTGCATTAGTTTGCCCTCTTAATATCATATGTCAACTTCTGGTTAGAGAGAGAAAAATCAGAAAATAACATCTTTGAAAAATCAAACCAACTGAATTTTGACAAGTAACGTTAATGGGCTTAAGTGGTTCGTTTTTACCAAGTTGAGGAAGGTATCTGGTCCTTTTAGAAGTTGGGGGTGGCATATGACTCTTGTTGCCAAGTTAAAGGGGGTAATGATGCATTTGGCCTGATAATAATAAGGTTTAATGCATTACTAGGAACCTGAACTTATCTCAAAAAATCTATTGTCACCTGAACTTTTAAAGTGATCCTGTAACTCCCTCTACTATCAAAAAATGGGGTTTTATAATAAGGACCGAGTCCTCCCTCAACACATGATCATTTTTTATATTATTATAATAAAAAGTAACTATTTGTCAATCATCCAATAGGAAAGGTGTACAAGACACGTCCTTATATATTTTTCTCAAAAATGCATCACTTTGCTCCTTCAAAGTCACATGTCAGCTTTTGGTTGGTTTGAGTTTTCAAAGATGCACTTTTTTTTATTTTCTCTCAAATCAGAAGCTAACACGTGGTATTGAGGGAGCAAAATGATATTTTTTTGAAGTTAAGGTAATTACGAGATCACTTTGAAAGTTTAGGGAGATAATAGAATTTATGTACAAGTTTAGATACTCATTGATGCAATAATAATAATAATAATAATAATAATAATAATAATAATAATAATAATAATAATAACAATTGTTGGATTCTAAGTTAAGAATTAAAGTTTTGTTGGTTCTAAGTTCAGAAGATCAAAAGACCTCAGAAAGAACCATGCCCAAGAATACAGAAGTCTTTCAAACTCGCAACATTCAGAAGATATGCTCCCATCAACAAATGACAAATACTTCAGAAGATGGTCAAGGGACTTTTTAGTCATTCATCACTAAAAGTCACGGGAGCTGATACCGCATTAAATGCCACCGCGTGCCAAAAGCTTCTCTCTGTGAAAAAAGACAAATTTGGTTGCTGATCAAGTAACAAAAACATCCTCTTTCATTCCCTAGCAGACAATAATACAATTGTGGGGACCAAGAATCTCTTTGACAAAGATTGAGGATTCAGTCGAGGTTTGTTATCTCTAAATGGAATTCTAACGAATATATTCATAGAGATAACGGTATAATTTGAGCAAGACTCGAAAGTCAACGGAAACATTCTCTCCATCTATAAAAGGATGTTTCTCTCAAGTGAAGAAGGTTTGTGAAGTATTACAATTCAAAAGAGCAATCAAGCTATTAAACAACTGCAATTTCTTCACTTCTGAATCACAAAAGCAAGCATAATCTCTCACATCTATTTGTAATTGAGTTTTCACTGAAACAAAGTTCAGAAACTCTTTCATCTCTTTCTAAATAAAAATTGTAATCATTAGCTTGATAGATAAGTTAGTTTGAGGGAGCTTAGAGACTTAAGAGGAAGTTACTCTGTAAGTAAGAAGCTCTGAGCCTTAGATACAAGAAGGTACTCCTATATTGGTATAGCTTAGATTTGTTGTGGTTGTTGGACGATACTTCAACCTGCATTGTACTAGTTTATTTCTTCACCAAAAGAAGAATTAGTAATAGACTAATTATTGGACAGAGACTCCAAGGACTGGATTAGGCAAAGGCTGAACTAGGATAAAAATCCATGTTTGCAAACATCTAAACTCTTATCATATTTACTGTCATTGCATTTACCTTATTATTCACATATAGCTTAATCTACCTTATCTTCATCTGAATCAAAAGGGGTCTCTGAGTAAAAATTACAAGATAATTGTTTACTTAAAAGAAGCTTCAGAAGCAATTTTTACTTGACTTCTGAGCTGTGAAAAAAACTCGAAAAAGAGTCATTCACCCTCTTTGACCTTTTTATCACCCTACTAGGTCCAATAATTGGTATCAGAGATTGACTCAATCAAAAAAATTTCAAATCAATCTTGAGTAAGCAATCATAGTGGATATGAAAGACCTCCCTGGAAACCAGACCACCCAGATTCTCCTAGAAGAGTTATCTATGTCTAGACCTCCTCTATTCTTCGGACAGAATTATACATTCTGGAAGAATAGAATGAAAATTTTCACCCAATCGCAAAACATGTATGCTTGGGTTGCTATAATAAATGACCCATACCTACCTACGATTACAGAGGATGGAATCACTGCCCCTAAACCTGAAATTGCATATCCTGATGCTGATATGAAGAAATTTCAAAGTAATGCAGGTTCTATTAACTTTCTTCATTGTGCTTTAGACGTAACATAATATAACAAAATTTCAGGTTGTGAAAGTGCAAAGGAGATCTGGAATAAGCTGGAAGTGACATATGAAGGAACTGATAAAGTGAAGGAATCAAAGATCAATCAGAATTTTTGCTACTGTGAGTTGTTCGAAATGGAAGAAAATGAATCCATATCAAGTATGAATTCCATATTCACCTACATCATAAATGATCTCAAAAGGCTAGGGAAAATATTTTTAGAAGAATAATAAGTGAAGAAGATTCTCAAAAGTCTGACAAGAGAATGGCATGAAAAGAAGATAACAATAGAAGAGGTTCAAGAACTCACCACTTACAAGTATGATGAGTTAATTGGATCCTTAATAATTCATGAAATATCAATGCTAAACTTCCAGAAGAAGGATAAAGCTAAAGTTGAAGGAAAGAAAGCCATCATCCTCAAGGCTGAAGCTGTAGGTAATAGCTCCTCAGAAGATGATGAAGAAATGGCAATGTTGGCGAGAAAATTCATGAAGAAAAATTCAAGAATTCCCTAGAAGTTCTAGAAAAAGGGAAACTTTCATCAGAACCTAGAATATCAGAAGGAGGACTTTACAAAAACCAAGTTCAGAAACTCTGAAGATAAATCCAAATGAGAAAACCCAAATAACATTACCTGCTTTGAATGCGATCAAGAAGGACATATCAAGTCCAATTGTCCAAAATTAAGAAAAGAAAAAGGAAAGAAAGAAATGGTGGACTCCTAAAGTGATAGTGAAAATTAAGGTTTTTCTTATTCATCGGTCAGTGAAGAAGAGACTGTATAAATATGCTTTATGGAAGCAAATAACATGGCTCCAAAAATTGACTCATGGAATGACAACACATAAAGAATGTCATCATCAAATCAACCATCCAAAGACAAATCATGTCAGAATTATGAGATAAGTCTTAGGTCCATAGAATGTCAACAACTTTGGTATCTAGACAGTGGATGCTCAAGACATATGATAGGAGATGAGGGATCATTCATCTCACTTGAATGCAAAAGATATGGGAATATAAGCTTTGGGATAGTAAAAATGGAAAGATCATTGGAAAAGACACCACATGATTTCAAAATTAAAATAGAATAAGTCTCACTAGTAGATAGACTGAAGTTCAACCTTTTGAGTGTGGCTCAACTATGTGATCAAGAAAGAAAAGTTATCTTTGACTCATAAGGGTGCTCCATCATAGAATGTAAGACAAATCAAACTCTTCTTTATGCACCTAGAATTAATAATGTGTTCATAATCAACATAAATAATAAATCAAGAAAATACATCTGTCTAATATCTAAAGAAGAGGAATCTTGGCTATGGCATAAAAGATTAGGTCATGCTAACATGAATATTCTAACCAAGCTAGCCAAACAAAAACTTGTTGAGGGTCTGCCAAGTCTGAACTTTGAAAAGGATCATTTATGTAATGCATGTCAATATGGAAAACATTTTAAAAATATTTTTAAATCTTAAACTGATATTTCTACAAAAAGAGTTCTTGAACTTGTTCATTTAGATCTCTTAGGCCTTGTTTAGCCTGTGAGCATGGTTGGACATGAATATATCATAGTAATAGTGGATGACTATTCCAGGTATACATGGGTTGTCTTGCTCAGTAGTAAGGATGAAGCTTATGAGGGCTTCTCCAGACTGTGCAATAGAATAGAAGTTGAACAAAATGTAGTACTTTAAAAAAAATCAGAAGTGATCATGAAGGACAATTCGAAAATAAGCTATTTGTTAGATTCTATGATGCTAGAGGTATTGATCATAACTTTTCTGCTCCTCACACTCCACAACAAAATAGAGTTGTTGAGAGAAAGAACAAGAACTATAGTTGAGATGGCTCGATCAATGATCAGTGACAATAACTTACCTAAATTACCGCATGCTACATTCTTAACAAAGTAAACATCATATAATTGATGAAACTCCCTATGAAATCTGGATAGGAAGAAAACCTAAGATTGGGTATTTCAAGGCTTTTGGGTGTAAGTGCTTTGAACTTAAAAATAAGGAATAATTAGGAAAATTTGATCCTAAATCTGACGAGGCTATTTTTCTTGGCTACTCAATACATAACAAAGCATGCAGATTTTTTGTCAAACAAATAACTTCACTTGAAGAGTTAGTTAATGTAGATTTCAATGAGACTAATCATGCAGGTAGAAGAAATGGCTCAAAAGATGATGGATAACATATCTCACATAAACAATCCTCAGACCAAGAACAGGGGGAATCTTCAATAAAGAATAAACCCCCTAATGTAAACTTCACAAATGGAATTCAAGGAGAACCATCATTCTCAGTAAAAGAATATCCAATTCATCATGACCTTCCAAAAGAGATAAGAACCAAGAAGGATCATTTAGAAAGACTTATTCTTGATACACCTCAGAATTATGTTCTCACCAAAGGTCAACTCAGCAAAATGACAAGCCATCCAACTTTTATCTCAATCATTGAACCTAAGAAATTTGAAGATACTGAGCATGATGAGAGGTGGTTAATGGCCATGCAAGAGGAGCTGGATCAATTCACCAGAAATGATGTTTGGGATTTAGTTCCTACACCCAAGAACAAATCCATCATTGGAACCAAGTGGGTCTTTAGAATTAAGCTTGATGAAGAAGGAAATGTAGTGAGGAACAAGGTAAGGCTTGTTGCTCAAGGATATAATCAACAGGAAAAAATTGATTATGATGAAACTTTTGCTCCAATAGCCAGACTTGAAGCTATAAGAATCCTTTGTGCCTTTGCATCTCATATGTGTTTCAAGCTTTATCAAATGGATGTCAAAAGTGAATTTCTCAATGGAATCATTTCAGAAGAAGTGTATGTGAGGTAGCCACCTGGATTTGAAGATGGAAAACATCCCTACCATGTGTTTAAGTTGAAGAAAGCTTTGTTTGGTTTCAGACAAGCTCCTAGAGCTTGGTATGAAAGATTAACAAGTTTCTTCATCTCAAAAGGTTACATCATAGGAAAACAGACACAACCTTATTCATCAGAAGAAGAAATAAGGATATTCACCTTGTACAAATATATGTCAATGACATCATATTTGGAGCTGTTGATGATAAACTATGCAAGAAATTCAGCTTTCAAATGAAGAATGAATTTGGGATGTCCATGATGGGAGAATTGACCTTCTTCCTTGGACTTCAAATCAAGCAAAGTTCAAATGGTATATTAATCAATCAATCAAAATATACCAAGGAGATTTTGAAGAAGTTTAGAATGGAAGAAAGAAAGGATATGTCAACCCCTATGGCATCAAAAACCATTCTTAGCGAAGATCTAGAAGGAAAGAAAGTTGACCAAAAGTTATTCAGAGGAATGATTGGATCTCTTCTATATCTAACTGAAAGTAGGCCAAGTATTCACTATGTTGTGTGCTATTGTGCGAGATATCAGAGTGATCCCAAAGATTGTCATCTTAGTGTAGTTAAAAGAATTTTGAGATATCTACTTAGAACCATATCTTCACAAAACCTCTCAACAAAGATCAATTTGCCTTCCTTAGAAGAGAAATAGGCATGAGCAACCCTATGTGAAATTTGCTCAAAAGAAGACCATGATCTTAGAAGAAACTATTCATCTAAAGAATTTGTTTAGCAGAGTCAGAAGACATAACCCACGAAATGTACTAAATTCAAAATTAAAAAACCCAAAATATTTTTTGGAACCTAAGAAAAAGCTATTTGAATTATACCTCCAGTTAAGCCTATAAAACCTACATACGTTTTAGATGGTAAACGCTGAAACTGTCACGACTTCTTTAAGGCAATTTACCCTCTTATCCCTCTGAAATGGCAGTATAAATTCACGTGAACTATTCATCTTCAAAAGACTTTACCAAATTTTCTCAAGCTCCCAAAATCATTGACTTCTCATCTCTAATCCCTAATCTATGTGTTCATCTCTTTTCTGTTCTCTAAAAATGGCCCAAGAAATCTAACTAAGTCATCATCCAAATCCCCCAAAAGACCTTTACTCTTGTTCGATACAGGTCAAATCCCAACATAATAATCCCAAAAGATACATCAGATCTAGCACATTCCTTGTATCCTCTCCATGAATAGAAACCATTGAAAAGCACAGCTTGGGAACATGGATGAAGTTAAAGGAGAAAACTTTTCCCAAGTTTGTAGTCGAATTTTGTAAGATCTTGTAGAAATGCATTATAAGTGAAGAAGAACTGAATACCATAGTAAAAGGAAAGGAGATTGTTATCACTCTAGCATATCTTGCAAAACTCCTAAACTTGAGAGATGAAGGCTTGGCTCTGAGAAGAGGAGGTGAAGAGTCCATCACTTAAAACAAGATGTTATACATGCCAGAATGGTGGTTTGGGGAGAAGATCAGCACTCACATGCCTCAGGTGCCTATATTTTGGCATTTCATAATGGCGCATCTTCTTCTTCATAAGATGCATTCCACAAATGTAGTGTCAAACTATGAGCATTGTATATTATTCCACCTTGTAGAAGGATAGAAGGTCAACTGGCTTGTAATCATAATGCAACATATGCTTCACCACAAGTACACTCTTGGAGGTTTGATCAGCAAGATTTTATCATCCCATGAACTGGACTGCTCAAAGGAAGGAGTGATGGGGAGTGAATTAGTGAAGGAGACCTCTGACAAGAAGGTAGATTATGGTATGGAATGGGATAAAGAGGAGGCTTTGAGGAAAGATATGCTAAAGAAGTAGAAGGAAAAGGAAACTAGAATGGCGAAGAAAGGGGAACCTTTGAGACCTATTGAAGAAATCTCTCCTAAGAGAAAGAGGGAGCCTGCGATGAAGTATGAGGAGATTCCAAAGGCCAAGAGGATCAGAGTGACCAGAAGTAAGGCACTTGCTGCAGAAGAGGTAGTAGTTCCTTAGCCAAAGAAGGTGGATTCGGAGGAAAAATATGTTAATATGTTCTCCATGAATAAACCTGGCTACAATCTTTATCGTATGGCTGAGATGAGTTCTGATGAAGATGAGGATGATAAGAAGCCGATCAGCATCCTCACAGCAAAGCGAAAGAGGGGAGACTTTGATCCTAACATGAATATTCCCAGTGAGGATGAGAAGGAAGAATACGAGGAGGTAGAGAAGGTGAGAAAAGAGGAGGCTGATATAAAAGCTCCTAAAAAGAAGAAGCTGAGGAAGATGGGAGAAAGGGGAGAAAAGGGCTAGAAATCATGTAACACCCCAAAATTTCTAAATTTTGATATCAGTATATTGTTACATATTAAAGGAATGACAAGAAAAAGTTAAAGTTCGGTAATAGTCAAACGGAGCTAAATTTGACCGCCAGTCAAACTTTGACCCGAAACTATGCAACTTGAGACCAAAAATTTCTATAATTATAATTCATACAAGAGAGAATAGATAAGCTATCATGGGAGCTTATAATTGTATGTGCATGTTATTCTTTTACAGAATTAAATTATGAGGTTATAAGACGGTTTAATCGAGAAAATGTGATAAGTATATAATATAACTGAACTAAGGGTAAACGAGTAATTTCACATCAAATATTTTATTTATATACATATCCACATTTCTTCTTCTCTGCGTATCTCACCTTCTTCATTTCTTCATTTCTCTTCTCCTTATTCATCGCATTTCTTTCAAAACCACCATATTTTAAAAACTTCCGATTTCTTCATTTCAACTTTGAATCCTTGTTAGAAATCGATCTCTAAGCCTTCTATCATCATCAATTTCATTGAATCAAGGCTAGGAGAAGAGAATTTCATATTCTAATTTCTTGGTGAATAGTAAACTGAGTTAGGGGTAAGTGAAATTAAGGTTTCATTAGTATAGAGCATGATAGATTAAGCATATTTAAGGTATTTGAAGGTATATTTAAGTAGTATTTTGATAGAATTAATTATGATTTTTTTAGAGGAAGCTAATATGAACATATAAAAGGGGAAAGAGGTGGAAAAAAAACCATTAAAGAGTTTAAAAGAGGTTTGTGTACACTAATTTCAAATTTTCAGTTTTGAAGGAAAATTTCCAGATTGTATCTTTGTTTTTATTTTAATGTTTTCTCATGTTATACTACTTTGATTTGAGTGATTCTTGACTCTATTGATATTAGAAGAAGTTGAATTTTATATGTTCAGAAGAAATTTTTGTGAGTTTCAGCTTTCTTCTACATGAAATTTCCATTTGAATTTGATTCATGAAATCTACTTTTGGAAGTTTTTCAGTTTGCGTACTGTTCAGTGTTTTTAGTATAACTTGATCTATATTCATTGGATTTCTGTGATTCTTATGGTATTAAAAAGCTGAGACATAGGGATAGATATTTTAAGAATTAACCTTTTTTATTTGAAGAGATTTTAATAGAGAAAAATGTAGTGGAAATCAGGTCACAAAATCTGGAAATTTTTGAAAACATGAATGCTAATTTTATTATGTTTTATTGATATTTAGTGATTGAAAATTTAAGGATTTGAGATCCTTAATACATGAATTTATGTTGAATTATTTTTATTATATCATTCTAAAATTATAAGAATTTTATATATATTTATTGCCCTTAGTAAACGAGTAGAAAATGGGTTTGGGTAGATTAGCACCAATAAAGGAGGTATAGTGTTGTACAAACAATTGGAGCTTTGTCTCTAGGGTTTAGTGCCGATACTGTGATTACTGATTTCAGGAGCTTCGGCTTCGGGCTTTTTACCATTATTAGGAGCTTTGGCTTCGGGCCTTGTGCCATTATTAGGAGCTTTTAGCTTCGGGCTTTGTGCCGTTATTAGGAGTTTCGGCTTCGGGCTTAATGCCAACCCCCGTATCTAATACCATTAACGATGCTTAGTTTGTTTCAGAAAATTATTGTTTATGGCTATAAGTAAAAATATTTGGAGACGAGTTTTATATGTTTAAATATGTATATGGAAATTTTGAAATGTGTTTTCATGATTTTATTCAATCATAAATAAAATGGTATTTTGTGTTTTAAGTTCTATGAAATCGGAATTAGTGTACACCACTAAGCAAATTGCTTAGCCTGTAGTTGTTTTCTACTCGCAGATTCAGAAGCTCTGTAGATAGTGTGGACCGGAGTGGTATAAGTGGATCAGTTTAAAGAGTATAAAAAGGGAAAAGACTCAAGGTGGATTATTATTATTTTCATATAACATTTTGGTTTGTAAAATAATGGCATGTACTAGTTAGTATGAGGAGCGAGAATTGCATTTTTTATAATATTTGGAGTTTTTGTATATGAATATTGAAAGCAAATTTGTTTAAGTATTAATGTATACAAAATGGTGGATTGATAAGTTACTGATAGTTACTGTTACCGTGACACTCCCGATTAGGGGGTGCTACATTTGGTGGTATCAGAGCGTGGTTTAGGTGATTCTAGGACTAGAATATACATGCAATTTAGGAATAAATATGAAGTATAAGTTATTGATCCACTTTGGTCCAATTTTCAGGAATAGGTGATGGCCGATGAACAGAGAGTAATTGTAGAAGAGGATGTAGAGAGTACATCACGTAGGGCTAGAGATGAGGAGGAACAAAGGCGTGAAATTCCATTATAACAAAATCAACCTGAGATGCCTACCGCAGCACAGGCTGCTTTATTTCAATATATGACTACTGAAGTAATCACTCAAGTACTAAGGAATATACTTCAAATTCCTCCAATCGCACCTCAGAATGAAATGAGAGACAACCGAACCCCTCTCAAAAGAATCAAGAAACTTTCTACTGAGGATTTCAAGGGTGAAACAGTTGAGCCTACGACTGCAGAATACTGGCTTGATCATACGAAATGGTGTATAGACAGGCTTCACTTTACAGATGAAGAGAGAATGGACTGTGTACAAGGCCTACTGAAAGAACAAGCAAGAAGATGGTGGGATAATATTATCAGGGAAAGGCAACATGAAGAGATTACTTGGGCATTATTCAAAGAACAATTTGAGAAGAAATATGTCAGTGAACGATTCAAGGATGAGCAGAAGAGATTGTTTTTATCTCTAAGGCAAGGGCGAACAACTGTGTCCGAATATGAATATTAATTTACCAAGCTTGAAAGGTATGGCCATAATATCGTTGACAGTGAAGGAAAATGGTGCAAGAGGTTTGAAGATAGCTTGAATGATGAAATCAAAGTGCATTTATTTACACAAAAGATCAGAGTATTTACTAATTTAGTTGATGCTGCTTCTGGTATTGAGAAGATCAATTTAAACAAACAACAAAGAATAGCAAAGAGATCAGAGATTCAAAAAGGGTTACATGGCTAATCAAGTTCAAATGCTCCACCAAGTAAGAAATAGAAGGGAGCTTCAGAGCTCTCATTACAGAGGATTTTCATAGAAGCAAGTTAAAAGTTCTGGATCAGTGCCAAGTGTACCTTCAGGTAGAGGAAGAGGAGAAACCCCAAAATGTTCACAATGTGGAAGGTTTCATACAGGAGAATGTTGGGGAACAGGGAGAGCTTGTTTCAGATGTGGCTCGAGAGAAAATTTTATTGTAAAAATGAAGACAATTACATCTGCACCAGCTTTAGCTCCTGTTCCTGTCGGAGGAAGTGCTAGTATGACTATCGGAAATGATATGGCTCCAAGAGCACCACAAGTGCTAGACCAGGTGGGATAGCAAGAAGCTATGCGATTTGAGGACCAGAGACTCAAGATTCTACCGAAGTTATCATTGGTAAATTTTCATTCTTTGATAATGATGTTCATGCATTGATAGATCCAGGTTCAACTCGTTCATATATATACTCTACATTAGTTCAAAAAAGGGGTTACTTGTAGAAGAACTAGGAGAAAATGTTGAAGTGACAAATCCTTTAGGGCATAGTGTGATAGTAAACAATGTCTTATTAGGATTCAAAACTGAATTCTCCTATCAAATTTGACCGAATTACCTTTCCAAGATTATGATATCATTCTTGGAATTGATTGGTTGTCGGAGCATCGAGCTATGGTAGATTGCAAGAACAAAAATATGTCTCTTCAAGTTGCCGATGGAGAAGAAATTGTCATCGTTAGAGAGAGATCAAATTATCTCTCTAACATTGTTTCTTCTATGAAAGTTAGAAGAATGATTAGGAAGGGATGTCAAGCCTTCCTAATTTTTACTCTTGAGTCTAAAATGGAGGAATTGAAACTACATGACATTCCTACTGTTTGTGAATTTCCTGATGTATTTCCAGAAGAGTTATCGGGTTTGCCACTAGAAAGAGAAGTGGAATTCGCAATCAACGTGTCATCAGGTACCCGCACCGGTATCTAAAGCACTGTATAGAATGGCGTCTGCCGAGCTTAAAGAGCTAAAGATTCAACTGCAAGAATTGTTAGATAAAGGATTCATACAGCCAAGTGTATCACCTTGGGTTGCACCAGTGTTGTTTGTAAAGAAAAAAGACGGTTCACTCCGATTGTGTATTGATTACAGGGAGCTAAATAAGTTAACTGCGAAGAACAAGTATCCATTACCGAGGATTGATGACTTGTTTGATCAACTTAAGGGTGCCAAATACTTCTCCAAGATTGATTTGAGGTCGAGCTACTATCAGATGAGAGTGAAAGAAGAAGACATTCCGAAAACTGAATTTAGAACCAGTTATGAACACTATGAATTTTTTGTGATGCCATTTGGTCTTACGAATGCACTAGCAGCATTTATGAACCTTATGAACCGTGTCTTCTACTCATATTTAGATAGGTTTGTAGTGGTTTTCATAGATGACATTTTGATGTATTCTAAGTTAAAAGAAGAACATGATCAACATCTGGGAGTAGTATTCCAAACTTTACGGGACAATAAGCTTTATGCCAAGTTTAGCAAGGGTGAATTTTGGCTTGAAGAAGTTTCCTTCTTGGGATACATTATTTCAGAAGAAGGAATTAAAGTGGATCCTAAAAAGATAAAAGCCACGGAAACCACCCAAGAACCCTACTGAAGTTAGAAGTTTTCTTGGATTAGCAGGGTACTACAGGAGATTTGTAAAAGGATTTTCAGTTATTGCTGCCCCATTGACAAAACTACTTCAGAAGAATGCAAAGTTTGAGTGGAATGAAAAATGTAAAGCTGCTTTTGATGAGTTAAAGACTATATTGACAGAAGCACATGTACTTGCATAACCAGAGCCGAGGAAAGATTATACCATCTACAGTGACGCATCACATAACGGTCTTGGATGTGTCTTGATGCAAGAAGGGAAAGTGATTGCCTATGCTTCGAGGCAATTAAAGAATCATGAAAAGAATTAACCCGACTAATAATAATAGTAGTAGTAGTATTACTAGTAATAATAATAATACTAATAATAATAATAATAATAATAATAATAACAACAATACTAATAATAAAAATAACAATATCCCGACCAATTAAAGTAGTAGTAGTAGTATTAGACCCTGTTCTCTTCAACTTCTGAAACCTGAACTGAACTGAACTTAACTTAACTTAACTTAACTTAACTTAATTTAACTTAACTTAACTTAATAGACTTGAACTGAACTTAACTGAACTGAACTGAACTTAATGAACCTGAACTTAATTGAACTTAATAATAAATATATTAATTATTAAAATAATAGTAAAACCCAATAAATATAAAATAAATTATTAATAATCATTACAAATAATGTTACTAGTAACTACCTATATAAAATAATTAATAAAACAATTTTAATACCATTAATAAAAATTGTTATAATTCGTAAATTCATTTAATTAAAATTTTGTTATTCAAATAATAATTATTGTTATAATTACACGTAAACTAATAATAATTATTATAATAAATTGTAGTTTGGATTCAAATTATCACTTATTATTGGATTACAAAAACGTAATAGTTGTTTTAACTAATAAATATTTTTATTTTATTATCCCATATCACATTTTCTAATTAATTAATA
>CATIWQ010656983.1:0-10520 GCA_949673415.1 Euphorbia schlechtendalii
AACGGACACGCCGAAGTGGATTCACGCCAAAAGGGTAAAGCCTCTGAGTTCCTAGAGCTGCAAATTCCATGTTCATCTTCTTTTCTTTTTAATTTTTATTTTTGACCTAGGAATTATTTTTATTCCTTGTTATTGTAAATAATGTTGTGATTCTCCTTCTTCTTTTATTTCTTTTTAATTTTTGAATTAGAATACCCCCACGAAGGGAATATGATATATTCCGGGATAACAGACCTCACCTTTTGCAATGCGATCATTTTCACTAATGAAATTGATCAACATACGTGTAAATAAAAATGAACTATTTTTATTTAAATTAACAACTTTAAAATCTTCGATGTTTTAATTAGGCCACGCGGGCCTCGCTAAAATCAAATTGAATATATGTGATATATCCCCTGTGATAACCTTTGTGGATGCAGGTTAGATGTATGTTTAGGCTTTTATTTTTTCCTTCGGGTATTGCACATATTTTCGAGGAAATGTAATTAATAGGGTAGCGGGGGGTTGCATCCCCCAATTTTTTAAGCCTTGTAATTTTATTTTCCGTATTTACTTTTCGTATTTACTTACAGTTTTGTGGATGGTTTATTTTTCCGCTTTGTGAATGATTTATTATTTCGCAATACTTGAATCATGCATCTTAACTCCAAAAACGACCTAAGTGCGAATATGCATAATTAAAAGAATATGGTTTTCTGTAGATGTAATATATTATGATCACTTAAGAAATAAGCAACTTATCCCGGACCCGAATCTCTGTGTCTTGGTGGGCTATCCCCGGACGTTACAACGGCAGTATTTCCAGCAACGGTTCCAATATCAACGGAAACATTCTCTCCCTCTATAAAAAGAAGATTTCCACCACTTGAGAATGTGTCCGAATCCTAACATAAGAACTGAAGCGAAAACAAAATCTTAATCTACTTACAACTTTCTCATAGGAAACATCCAAATCTCATCTATTTGTAATTGAACTGACTGGAACAAAGTTCAGAAGTTCGCAAAAATCATTCTTTCTTAAACAGTTGTAAGTTACACTAAGCTGAGGGTAAGATAGTGTAAGGGAGCCAAGTTTTAGTAAGGAAGGTACTTAATAGAGACAAAGCTCAGAGCCTCAGATATAGAAGAACGGAACTTCTGTATTGGTATAGCTCAGCAAAGACTGTTGAAGGTTACTTTAGTCAAGGCATTGTAAAAGGTTTACTCTTCACCAGAAGAAGAGTTAATAGTGGATAAAATCTTGGACTGAAGTTTTCAAGGACTGGATTAGGCAGAGGCTGAACCAGGATAAAAATCGTTGTTTGCATTTCCTTACTCAGCCAATTTATTTTTGTGTTATTTTATTCTGCATCTGAAATATATAAAATATAAAAGGGGATTCTGAGTAGCAAATACTTACTCAGAAGCAACTTCAGAAGCAACTTTCTGAAGTTAATCATGAACTCGAAAAAGAGTCATTCACCCCCCTCTGACCTATTTTACACCCTTACTGGGTCCAACAGAAAGATACGAAGAGAAGAAATATTAAAGAATTACAGAGATGAGATGTCTACAACGGTTACTTCGCATATCCTCAAAGTATAAATTGAAGACTGAAGTAGACGTTGAAGGGTGTGGAAACACCTTGGATTTCCTAAGAGCTAAAACACTACAAATCATTCTAGTTGCTAGAAATTCAAATACAAGCAATCAGCAAACAAACATAGTCATATCTGTTTGTAATAGAGAGAATTCATTCTGAGAGATAACATTGTAAGGATTCAACATTTTATAAGTTGGATTCAGTTCACAAATCTCTTCTGATAACTTGAGTGCCAGTTTGGGGATGTTACCCAAATTGAGGAAGTGGTAGTTAGAAAAGGAGGGACTTTCTGTAATTTATTCTATCCAACTTGAGTATCAGTTTAGGTAGGGTACCCAGATTGAGGAAGCAGGAATCAGGAAGGAGGAACTTTCTGCCGGTTTGAGAAGGGACTCAAACTGTGTAAGTGGTAGTTAGAAAGGAGGAACTTTCTGTAAGTATGCCCACTGCTGAGTGTCAGTTTGGGAAGGTACCCAAACTAAGTTTGAACGATAGTTAGAAAGAAGGGACTTTCTGTAATAGAGTCTACCCGCTGTTGAGTGTCAGTTTAGGAAGGGTACCTAAACTGAGTTTGAATGGTAGCTAGAAAGGAGGTACTTTCTGTAATTGTGTCTACCCACTGTAAAGGTTTCTTCGCCTATTGAAGGAATGAATCACTAGTGAATTAAAGCTCAAAGAGGGATCCGGGGACTGGATTAGGCAAAGGCTGAACCAGAATAAAATCTCAGGTGTACTCTTTCTAACTCTAAGTGATTAGCTTCATTAGCTTCTTGCTCATTAATCTCTCTCATACTTAATCTATTTGCTTGTTATCCAATCCATGCTGAGTATTCTGTACTCAGTTAAGGTTGAAGATAGACTGTGCCAGCTTAGCTAAACAGTTTATATACTTTTATATTGCACTCAGCACGCATATAAAACCCATACTGAGTCAACAATAAAACAAAAAACATCTGAAGTTACTTAGTTTTTAGCATTCACCCCCCTTTGCTGTTATTATAATCCGTCTTACAGACTAACAAACACCTCAAACCCAACTGTGGCTATGGCACAAATGTTTAGGTCATCCATCTCTAGGTTACCTCCGCTTATTATTTCCCTCTTTATTTTCAAATCATCATACGAACTTTAAGTGTGAAACTTGTGTTTTAGCGAAAAGTCATCGCAGTACCTATACTTCAAATAATACTCGAGTAAAAGATATGTTTTCCTTAATACATTTAGATGTTTGGGGTCCAGCACCAACATTAAATGGGTTTCGATACTTTGTCTTATTTATTGATGATTACTTCAGGATGACATGGGTATACTTTCTAAAACACAAATCCAAAGCATATGATAAATTTGTCCAATTATTTCACATGATTGACACACAATTCAAAAAGAAAATTCAAATACTTCGATCTGACAATGGGGGGGGGGAGTATGTGAACCATACCATGAAAATGTTTTTTCAAACCAATGGCCTTATACACCAAACAACCTATCCAAAAACACCTCAACAAAACGGGTTAGCCGAACGAAAAAATAGATTCCTCCTCAAGATGACCAGAGCTATAATGATTGAATCCAATGTTGGCCAGAAGCCATTGCCACTTCCGTATACCTTCAAAATCGACTACCTACAAAAATCATAGATTATAAAACCCCACTCCAAATGTTAGAAATTCAAACACAAATACCACCCCACCTCACACTTCTACCATGAATATTTGGTTGTTCTGTCTTTGTCCACATTCCCAAAGATGAACGATCTAAACTAGATCCATGTGCTATTAAATGTGTATTTGTTGGGTATGCACCTCATCAAAAAGGGTATCGTTGCTACAACGCTACTCATCATCAAATGTATGTCACCATGGACTGTACATTCATTGAAACCGATTTTTTCTATCTTAACTAACCTTGTCACCAGGGGGAGAACACTTCTAGCTCACTCAGTTGGTTAGATACAATAGACTCCAATGCCGATATAGCCTTAGATAACTCACCTATATACCCGATCTCATCACCTCAAGAGTTACCCATCAATGAAGAACAGACTAATGAGCTCGTGCCCACCAATGATCAACCGATGTATGAGGTCTAACAAGAGGTAAATGAACCCCTAAGCCCTATCTCTACATTTGAATTGAATGATACTAATCTCGAACCATCCAGAAGAGAAGTTCTGCCTCCCAAGAGTAATCGTGGAATACGACCAAGGAGATTTACACTATAATACATTCCTCGCTATAGTAGGTATCCTATGGGAAACCTCGTAAGAGAGAGCCTATCAAAAAAGGCAAGGGCATTTACTGCAATGCTCTATACTTAAGAGATTCCCACAAATGCTCATGAGGCTAAGCAAAGAGAAGAATTGAGAGTAGCTATGTATATAGAAATGATGGCCTTAAAATAAAATGACATGTGGAAGAAATGCATACTCCCACCTAGAAAGAAACCAGTAGGGTGCAGTTGGGTCTTTATGATCAAATACAAAGCAGATGGTACTATAGAACGGCATAAAGCTCGACTTGTAGCAAAAGGGTATACGTAGACCTACGGAATTGATTATTCCAAAACATTTTCCCCTGTCACAAAAATTGATATAATTCGAGTCTTATTTTCAGTTGTAGTAAATAAGGACTGGCCACTACATCAGTTTGATGTAAAGAATGCATTTCTACATGGCGATTTGAAGGAAGAAGTATACATGGAACCTCCACCAGGCTACACCAATAAATTTCAAAAGGGAGAAGTATGCAAATTCCAAAAGGCACTATATGCGCTCAAACAATCTCCATGAGATTGGTTCGAAAGATTCATAGTAGCAATGAAGAACTATGGATACAAACAGAGTAACTCCGACCACACACTGTTTTTGAAGAAGAGAGGAGAGTTGATCACATGTTTGATAATCTATGTAGACGACATGATTATAACAGGAAGTGACATAAAAGAAATTGCAAATCTGAGGAAAAATTTATTTGTAGACTTTGAAATGAAGGACCTTGGAGGATTAAAATATTTTTTGGGGATAGAAGTATTGCGATTAGACAAAGGGATTTTATATCTCACAAAAAGTACATCCTCGATCTTCTTGCAGAAACAGGGATGATAGATTGCAAATCAGCAGATTCACCAATGCAGATGAATCATGGGTTAAGAATCAATGGGGATACCAATGTAACAGAGAAAGATAGATACCAACGACTTGTGGGAAAACTGATTTACTTATCTCATACTCGACCTGACATAGCTTATGCGGTTGGGATTGTAAGTCAGTTTATGCACCAACCATAGGAAGAACACATGGAGGCAGTCATAAGAATTTTGAGGTATTTAAAAGTCACTTCAAGTCATGGAATCATCTTCAGAAACAATGGATATTTAGAAGTTGATGCGTTTACGAACGCAGATTGGGTAGGAAACCCAAATGATCGAAAATCAATTGCGGGATACTTCTCAATGGTTGGAGGAAACTTAGTAACTTGGAGAAGTAAAAAACAAAAGGTAATTGCACTATCAAGTGCAAAAGCAGAATTCTAAGGAATTGCCAAAGGAATAACAGAAATCATATGGATCAGAAAGTTGACGAACAAAATTGGTTTTCCAACTTGTACTCCAAGCAAACTCATGTGTGACAACAAATCAGCAATCAGTATCTTAGAAAATCCAATTCAACATGATAGAACTAAATATGTGGAAGTAGATCGACACTTCATAAAGGAGAAACTGGAAGATGGCACAATTGAACTTCCTTTCGTAAGGTCAGAGGACCAGCAAGTAGATATACTCACCAAAGTCGTTACAGGATAAAGTTTTCTCGAAGTCCTCAATAAATTAAGTATTGGAGATCCCACTACTTAATTTGAGGGGGAGTGTTAAGAAAAACAAGTCAAAAGCAGGATTCTCAAATCAAGGATCCATTACAGCTGAATCCTTTATTTAAGGATGGATTATAACTCAACCATTACCATTTAATAATATTATAATACATCATGTTCAATATGAATATAGCAATGTAATATCAGAACAATAAAAAAAAGAAATATACAGATTTTTCCTATCTATTCTAAGTGCCATCTAATTAACACTTTAAAGTTTCAAGAAACCTCTAAATATCATATTACTCTTTAATTACGAAATACTCGTCTTTAATGTAAAAAACAAAGAGGATTTCTTTAAGAGAACTTCATTTCATTCTTCTTTTGATTCTATTTTTTAATTTGTGTTTCATTGTTCATAATAGACAAATCATTGGCATAAGAATTTTCATCCATATATTTTGTTTCAAAATCTTAGATATTTAATTGGAAAGCACAACAAAATATGTGTGATTTAACTAATGTGTGAACACGTGCGTGGTGTTTCGGGAATTATTTGGATGGTGAACAAAATTGTGACAAATTAGAGCCTTTATACTTCAATAGATTTCATGAATTTCAAATAGAATCCATAAATAATAATATTAGAAAAATATTGAAGAGGAAGAAAAACATCATTAAGGGTAAGATTTGAATCGTACTCGTTTCGTCCTTGAAATAATTGACAAAATGATTGTTGTTGCACAAATTCTCACTAAAGCCTTGAAAGCCATACAAAGTGACTATTGATTATACTAATGTAGATCTCTTTTGCTAGAAAGGAAACAAAGGGATTAAGAGAGGGTGGACAAAGATTTAGATTATTATGAGATTTTTTTTCTAATAGAAGAGTTTATGTAGGAACCATTACTAGAATTATCTTAAAGGTTAACAGTACCGCGATCACAAAAGAAAGTTAAGTTGACCTCCTAGAAATAAAAGTCAATTTCAGCCTCTAAAATGTCCCTGTTCATAACAAAGTTATTGTTTGTAGATAGCCTAGTTGAACATGCTAACAAGCAAAGCCAACTTTTAAAAAATTTATCTTTTCACCTCAAGAATAACCTATATGTAGTATAAGTTAAATCGAAACTCAAACCCAATCTAGGTTATGAAGGTGTTATAAGTTTTAAACTATAGGTAATAACTATTAAGTTATGTTATAAGTATAAACTAAACATGTAAGATCTAGCTAAGGTATAGTTTTATAGGTCTCAAAATGCTTATTGAAAATTCCTATAACTAGTATATGAGAACATCTTTTCAAAAAAAAGTATATGAGAACATACCAATACTACAGAATTCTCACGGAAAAACCTTGTTCTAGCCCCCAAGTGTAAACACCAACTCCACCGATTAGGATCTCTACTGTTGATCACCAAGTAGTTACTAGACCACTCGAAGACCAACCTTAAAATTTTAGCTAAAAGAAATCAAATTTCCAGTGAGAAAATAATTACTCAACTCTTGTATACCACGGACTAAAAAATCTCAAATTTAGACGAAAAGCTCAATCTCAGAAAAAGCCTTAAAGAGGAGAGAATGTGATGAGAAATGAGCCTTGAGGCTCATTTTATAGTGAAGGAAATGGATTTCTTTCTCCTTTTTCTGATGTGGGATTGGGGTTTTACCCCAATCTCATGCGTTACGCGTTTAGTCATTTAATACAATAGCAATACAAATGTAATCTTTTGAAACTCTAAGTTATATATTGACAATAAATAGTCTTGATAAATCACTTGCGCTCATGATAATACTAAGAGAGAATAAACATAAATACATTAAACACATATGCATATTTATTAGCCTAAAATAATTATAAAGCAATACACTTCCACAGACTCAACTATTCTCTTAAAAATCAAATAGCCACTATAATTTTGTTTGAGAGTGAAGAGTATACAAGAGTGATTGATATATTCTAATTTAAAATATTATCGTAATATATACCATTAAACTCAAATTAATATATTTCATTCTATATGAATTACTCGTTTAAATTACCACATCAATCAAGCCGAATGCAACCATACCCCATGACTTGGTAATTTTGGCTGGATATCAGCTTGAACTTTCAAATCTAATTACCACATTCAACTTGACAAAAACATCACATAACCTCTTAAAAATGAGTCAACAGTTGATGTAGGAATTTTTTACTTTCCAAACGAGTTAGACAGAAAAAAAAATTACTATCTTTTTGTATCTTCTCTCCTCTTCTCGCTCCCTCGTCTCTCTTTCTTACATTGCACTATAACATTTTCTAAATTTTTGAAACCTCTATTCTTCCGCTACTTTACTTGTTACTATCTTTTGTAAAATGTCCCAAAGCTTGAGCTACCTCATTTCTTCCCCCTTAACACTCATCTATATTAACACACACAAAAAAGACAAATAATGAAACTCGAAGTAATTAATGAAATCCATCTTCAAAATTCACTGGAAGACAAAACACATCACCATCTCATATTTACTAATTTCAAATTATTCTCATCCCAAATATGCTTAAAGACTCCACTTGATCGCATAATCACAATCGCTAACCTCTCCAAGAAAATGGTTCCACTTACTTTGAACTTCATTAATTCATTCATATTTACAAAAGAAAGATATTACAGAAATTAGCCGAAAACTGAGCAAGATTTTAAGTTGATAACATCTAATTCAGCAACAAAAAACTAATTTTAAACAAAATCTCAAGAAACCTATTCATTTTGTTGAGAGTTATAAGTGTTGGTGTCACTTGTTTCAGCTTATGGGAATTGTGGGGGCGGTGCCTAATTCAGGCTATGGTTTTCTTTCTTATTGGCGATCGTATTTTCATAATGGTCCGAAGAGAGACTTTGCTACGGCTATTTGGTTTGGTCTCGCTTGGGTGATTTGGAAGCGTCGGAACGTGTTCGTGTTCGACAGGCATCTAGTGTGCGAAGATCTTGTTTTGTCGACTATTTACTCTTGTTGGTTTGTTTTCAAATGTAAGGGGAAGCCCCCATGTTTTGTAGTCTCGGATTTTTTGAATTCCCCGTACTTATTTCTTTGTAATTAATTTAATGATCTCTCATTGAAACCATCGTTTTAATTTATTTTCCTTTGGGGTGGTGTCTTGCCACCCCTTGAATTTTTCAAAAAACAATTTGAACTTAATTAAAGGTCCGGTTCGACCCATCTGCAAAATCAATTTTGAAATCCATCTTCAAAATCCACCAGAAGAGAAAATACACCACCATCCACATTCACTTATCTCAAATTATCTAAAATATCTAAAAACTCCACTTAACAATTTAATCACAACTGTAACCTCTCCATGAAAATGAGTTCTTGAACTTTGTTAAGACCGTCTTCTAACTCATCAATAGGTTCTGGGAAAATTGATATAAATAGTGGGCAAGGGAATTTTGTTTTTCTTTCTCATGGGTTTTGAGATAATAAGAATGTGTAATAGAATTGATTAGAAGTTGCAAGTGAGTGTTATTTAGATTGCATGAAAAATAGGGATTTGAATGAAACAATTACGGTTATTTTTCAAGATTTTAAGGTCTATATCATGTTTCACAAGACTACTAGTTTAAGTTTTCAAATTGTGACATTTAAACATTCGCGTACTACACTTTACAATATGTGACCAGTGTAAATGGGTTCAAGGGGTTATGTGGTGCAAATTTGCTATGTTTAGGGGGGTAATCAGAACTTGTAAAAGTTCAGACTATAATTCGACAAAAGTTATTAAATTCAGGGGGTCTCAACTTGATAAATTTTGTAGTTGTTCTCTTTGAACTTTCACTTGTTCGTATTACCCACCCCCCCCCCCCCCCCCCCCCACCCCCCCCGAACTGGGCAAAATTGTATCAGATTGACGCATGAATAGCGCATGTCAGCTTCTAGTTAGATTGATTTTTCAAAGATATCATTTCCTGATTTTTCTCTCTCAAGCTAGACGTTGGCATGTGGTATTCAAAGGAAAAAATGGGGCAAATTATCAGGTTGAGGGACTCGCATGTACAAGTCAAAGTTGAGGGGGAAAGTCGACGAAATGTGCAATGTTGAGGTGGTTGAAGATGTATTTTACCTTAGGAGAAAATCAATATTTTGTATTATATCATACATCAATTTTCTTTTAAAAACAATTTTTATATCATGATTCCATCAATACAACTTCACATATTTAGAGAAAATCTGCTTATTAAAGTTGGACCAGACCATTGTTCGATCCAAAAATCAGAAATAACTACAGTCCGATTAAGGAAAACAATAGTAATCCAAAAAAATTGATGAACCAATTGAGACAGTTTTTTATTTTTATGGAAGTTATTTAACTCATTATTATTGTTATTATTATTATTATTATTATTATTATTATTATTATTATTATTATTATTATTATTATTATACGTTTTTATTGTCAATAGAGTAGAAAAATACTAGCTTAATTCATTACTTATTTTACACATAATTTTATAAAATTATGTACAAACATATTAATTTTATATTTCCTTCCAAAAATACTTTTCAATATTAATTATGTTATTATATTACTAAAAATATCTATTATATGGTTTAAATATTATTTAAAGTGAGATAGACTATATTGACAACTTCATTATTGACTCACTCTTGATCATTTTAAACCCTTGATCTATAACAAATTTAATCTAACAATCGACGATAAGCCTTAATCACACAATCACTCTCATCTTTCCCTTTTTCCCCTTGTCTGCCTCACGTTAGATTAATTTCTTCTTAGCTTCTCTAATATTTTATCATTACCGACCCACAGATCATTTAAAATCAATTTTTTTTTGTGGTTGTTTCAAAATTTTTTATGCTCTGTTTTTGCTTTCCTAAGTCACAATTTATATTGTCTATCCCTGCCATCACCAATGCTCTGTTGTTCATCGGTGGCCAAACTCTATGTAAGGAAAATATACGTCTAGATATGCCTACCACATGCAGCGGAAATTAAAAAATTTTCCTAACTCCCAAGATTCCTTAAGATGCATAATCAAAACAAAAGCATGTAGGTAATGTCAATTATATATTGAGAATACAGTAATTCCTAACTTAGTTCCTAACTAAGTATAACAATTACT
>CATIWQ010657017.1:0-16235 GCA_949673415.1 Euphorbia schlechtendalii
ATCAACTTTAGCTTTCACTTGCATACCTTACAACTTTGCTTTGCTTTCTATTTATACTTTCTATTTCGAAGTTTATGATATGTCTATGTGTCATAATGCGTATTTCATGCTAAGTCTTTTATGTTAATCAAGTTATATGCGTTGGCTTTAATTTTAAGAGTAGTTTCGAGGTTAACAATATCGTGTATAATCACTGGATCTGTGATATAACGTTGTTGAGTGAGCTAACATTTTTGGAATGGTAACTTGCTAAATGTGGCTTTGTGAGAGCGATCCGTACTAAGCATAGTATTGATGTTGTCCAGGTTTCTATAACAGTCTTATCTCGTTTGCGCTATGTTTAGAAAAGTTATTTCATTTGTTGCTCTGTGGCAAATTATTGAACATCTGAGTATGTTGAACCGGTTTGTTAGATTAATCTAGTGTGTCGTAACATCTTTGTTGATCTTGCATATTTTCTATTCTATACTTGTTCATAGTGAAAATCTATTAATTTAGAGTCTCTAATCTATCACATATATATTTATTCAATTTTTCATTCTAATCTTCCTATCCATAAAAATCTCTAATCTATTCTTATTTTATTTTACTTTATTTTTCCCCAGTTTATCTTTAGACCTGGTTCCTTCCCTGTGGATTCGATATCTTTTAAAACTACATCGCAACTGTATACTTGCAGTTATCATCATTTTTCTATGTGATAAGAGGTATTGACAACACCTACATTTTATTTGTGAACAATTTTTTGGCACAGTTGATAGCCAACAGTTTACAAGATTTTAGAACCATCATTGATTAAACTTATCAAAAGAAAAGTGGCGAACTCCAGCACAAGAAAAGACTCTTTAATGAATGAAGCCCACAAAACCTGCAATAAACAAACATACATCATGTGATAAATATTGTCCATGCATAAAATCATGCATACATTACATTCCCATCATATCATTTATAGGTAAAGACGATGCCAAACTAGGACAATGAAGTCACCTACCGTACCGGTCAGGTATATTCTCAATCCCTTTGCTCCATTTCATGTGATCATACTGGTTACATAACCAGTAATGATCACATGAGGGGCAGCTGTGAACAAGAAGTTTTTTACCAGCTCGTGTGTTCGAAGAAGATGGCTTTTCGGGATTATATCATTGAATCACATAAGTTTCGATTGTCCAAATGATCTTCAAATGGGAGCTCTCCTTGTAAAAAATATATATATTTCCGTAAAAAAATATTTAAAAGGCTTAAGTGGAAACTTAAGGTTTAAAATATTTTTAAGGACCTAAATAAATGTTTAAGGGTGCGGAATTCACACACACACAAATGCATAATGGTACTCGAATAGCACCACAATATGAACAAAATGCATAATGGTAATTGAATAATACCACAATATGGGCCAAATGCATAATGATATTTTAATAGTACCACATTATGATGCAAATGCATAATGATACGTGAATAGTACCACAATATGATCCAAATGCTTAATGATACTTGAATAGTACCACAATATGATCCAAATGCATAATGGTACTTGAATAGTACCATGATATTGGTCAAATGCATAATTAAAGGGGTGAATTTCCCCTATAAATAGGGGGAACTTTCAGTGGAAAGGGACTGAGAAAATTTAACGAAAACAAATATTTTCTTGACGAAACGACCCCGGATAATTTTATAAAAAAATATTTTCTTTTCTCGACAAAGAATGAGGATTTTTTTATTGAAAAGATATTTTCCTTGATAAAATAACTTTGATTTTTTTTTATCTTTCTTTCAAGAAATCCTTTGATTATATTCCAGTTCGAAAAAAGTTTGGGTTCCAAATTTAATTATTTTCAAATCAATTTTCTTTCAATTTTTTTCTCGAAAATCCTCAGATATTCTCGGATCTAAAACAAGTCCGAGTTTGATTATTTTTAGGTAAAAAATAACACATTTTCACACTTATCAAATAAAAAAATAACGAGGAGCTCTCCTGAAAATCAAGCAAATTTGTCGACGTGGATTCGCAACAAAAGGGTAAGCCTCTGAGTTCCTAGACCTACTTTTTCCTGTGTATTATATTATGATATTTTATTTTTCATTGACCTATGATTTATTTTATTTCTTTTATTATTTAAATATTATTTTATTATTTTATTTATTTATTTATTTAATCATCATTTTATTTATTTTATTATATAATTTTCTTTTATTCTTATGTCTTCTTTTAATTTATTTCATTGTGCGAATTTTGTAATTAAATACATGTTTGAATACCCCCACGAAGGGAATAAAAATTATTCCCGGATAACATGCCTCACATTTTTGCCATGCAGTCATTTTCATTAAAAAAAATGGGCAACATATGTGTTAAGAAAATGAATTGTTTTCTTTCGAAACAAGAAATTCAACCGCTGATATTTTAATTAGGCCACACGGGCCTCGCCAAAATCAAATCGAACATACGTGTAAATATTCATGTTGTATTATACCCTTTTCTAACTTTTGTGAATGCATGTAGATTATGTTAGATGTATTCCTAAGATTTTATCTTCCTTCGGGTATTGTAAATATTTTAAAGAAATATAATTAATATATTAGGTGGGCAGTTGCATCCCCAGAGGTTATGTAATTTGTAATCTTTATTTTTCCGCATTTACTTACTACTTTATATATGAGTTTACTGCTTTCCGCATGCACGTAAAACAATACATTATAAACATGAAAAAGACATAAGCTCAAATATGCACAATTAAGAAATACGGTTTTCTGTAGATGTAATTTAATGTGATCCAACAAGAAGTAAGCAGCTTATCCCGAACTCGAATCTCTATGTCTTAGTGGACTGTTCCCCAGACGTTAAGCCTCAGAGGACTTTAATTTCTGGAAGAGCTAATCTAGGTGACGAATGTACACTAAGAGACAACAGATTCGGGTTGTGAAGATTTTAAATCATTTTCATTTTCACTTTGTCTTTCAAACCTTTTGGGTCCCCCACCCGATATATTTTATTTTCACAAAAACTCCCTGGTAGACCGCGCCTCTCATCTCAGTGCGCTCTCAGCCCATCGCTTCCTTGTCTTCCACTCACTTTACGATAGTTAGATTAATTGAGTACTAAGTAGACTCGTAGTTAAACAAGTTTACTTGAGTTTGTTTAAGGAAAAACAACTCAATTTATTGAGTTTTAATAAAGTTATGGCTTAGAGTAAGAAAAGCTGAGTGAGGCTGAGTATTACATAGTTTATATGATATAGACTCAGCAAAGTTAAGGAGCTTTTATTTCATAAAAGTTGAGTTATTTTGACATCTAGGAAATTTATATGACACAAGTACGTGTAACTCTGTCTATGAGGGACAAAATATTCTGTTGGTACTTTTTTGGGTAAAAAGGCACTGAAATTTAAAAGGATACTCAAGTAGTCTTCACAACTAAAAGGTGTCAGCACGGAATGTTGGAGATCCCTCGTTGGAGTCTAAAAAAATGCATCTTTTGACATACGCCATTTTCTAGTGTCTCGATGCTCCTTCACAATGTCACCAATCAATAAAATCACAAGCTTCCACATTGCATCTCGCACGCCACTCTATTAGAACAAAATTGCTTGAAAAAAAGAGTTTTTGATGCATCAAGATTAATTGATTAATCTTATGCTTCAACGTTCTATGTCTCTAAATGTCTTGAAATTTGTTTCAAATGGACAAATTTGAAAGCTGTGAAGAGAAGAGAAATTGAAAAATAAGTCAGGATGAAAATTTCACAACGGTGACATTCATGTATAAATAAAAGACTGAAGCAGAAGCACAAACTTGGTGAATCACCTCGAATTTCTTAAGAGATAAAATACTATCAAAATATTCCTATCATTCAGAAATTTAAAATCAATCATTCTAAGCAAACACTCATTTATCAAATTAGTTTGTAATAGAGAGAAACCATCTTAGATTTAACATTGTTAAAGGATTCGACAATTTTATAAGTTGAAATCCTTAGTTCACAATTTCTTAAATTGAATCTGAGTGACAGTTTATGAAGGGTACCGATATTGTGGTTGATTGGTAGTTAGAAAGAAAGGTACTTTCTATAATAGAGTCTACATATTGTAAAGGCTTCTCCACCTAAGAAAGGAAAGAAAAACTAATGGATTAAAGATCAAAAAGAAATTTAGGGATTGGAGGTAGGCATCGAGCTGAACGAGGATAAAATCTCAATTGTTGAAGTTTTATCCTTTGTCGTTTGTCTTTATAGTATCCTTGCTCATTCATCATTCTCTCTATTTTATAAGTTAAGCTTGAAAAACCAATCCAAGCTGAGTAAAGTACTCAACACAAATTAAAGATAAACTAAGTTAGCGAAGCTAAGTAGTTTATAGTTTTTAGATCCGCACTTAGCACAAAGTTACTCAACACACATCTAATAACTAAACTTGGAATGAATTTTATAAATCCTAAAAAGAACCAAGCAATTACATTCACCTCCTCTGCTGTGTTATTTAAGCTATTTTAGACCAACAAAGGACAAGATGGTGGAGGAGAAGACTCCCGTCCCTTCCAAGTGAAAGTCACTCTTCTCTACAAGTTTACGGTCATAAATTTGCTAGATCCCAAATCTCTACCAAAATCTTAGTTTCATCTCGATGAATTTGATTTCAAACTGGATAAAAAAGGTAACGACAGTAATTTTATTTTCAGATATACTCTTTCTACACATTTCTACTTCAGTTTTACACTTATCATAATGTAAATGTTGGGGTAAGGAGTGAATTGGGGTTTCCTTACCCATATTTTGCAATAATTGCATTAATATGTCTATATAAGCTTGCTGGTAAAGACTAGGAATCCCAAATAAGGGGGAACTCTGCTCGGAGATCCTGGAAGTGCCGCTACTTTATCGAATTTTCTATAGCAATATGCCCATTTATTATGCTGGCATAATGCCAAAATTATCACATCAAATATAATTCTCAAAGTTTTGAATAAAATAGTAGTTATCATTTCTGAACTCAAAATCTCATTATTTTCGATATAAAAATTCCATTTTAAATTAGTATACCACAATTTCTGGTGGAGCTGAACTAGATGGTAACTTTTTCTTGTAAAAAAATAGGGTATTAACTTTATTTTATATTCATTTTGAATTTTAAAAGGATAAATGACTTTTCTTATATTTGATTTATGGTTAAAAATATGATAAAATCACACTTTTTCCTATGTATAAACAATTACTTTTTTTATGGAAAACTAAAGCTAATATTTCTACAACAAACCGATAAGTGATATTTTCATGCCTCGTGCACCATAACCCGAGATGATCGTGACCCTCTAGGTCCCTCACATTAGAAAGGTAAAGCTTAAACTGTTCCTACTCACACCATCCTTTAACATGGATCCATATTTGATTTGTTGAAATACACGAATGTCTTATTATTCTTGAATTAGTCCACCATGCAACATTATCATCTTGCACTTAAAAAGCCTCAAATATCAAAAATACATATTTTTTTATTAGAGTTACAATTTTGTATTAAAATCTGATCTTATTATTTTTCATGATCCTTGGATCTATTTAGACCACCATTATTTTTGTCTTTACCAACTTGACAATCTTTCTTAGAATGACCATGGTTTGCCACACTTCCAACGTGAAAACTTAGGTTTCTTGTTGGAAAACCTGTTAAAATTTCCTTTAAATTTGTGTTTTTTGTCTATCTCTGTTTAGATCATTAGAGAAAACACCCTCTTCAACCATATTCACAGAAGCATTACGAACTTGGTTTTTGTACTTAGGATTATTATCAATCTCTTCAGTCCTTAAAGACTCTTCAATCGTAAAATGACTTCCAAGTTGAACTAGAGTTAACTCTTCTTTATTATAATTCAGAGTATGTTTAAAATCTTTCCATGGTGGCGATAGTTTGTTTATAAAACTAGAAACTGAAATGGAAACATACATCTTCATGTTATGTTTAAAAAATTGATCCTAAGTCCTTAATAACTCATTATATTGTTCCATGATCGATCTAGTGTCAACCATTTTATAGTTTATAAAGTTACTAACTATAAACTTGTTACCATAAGCATCTTCTTCCATGTACTTTGATTATAGAGATATTCCATAGTTCTTATGCAGACTCAAAGTTTTGGTATACATATGATGGGAATTAAATATACCACTAGAGATGTGACCGCAATAGATGTAGTCATCATTCTCCCTTTTGTGCACTAATTCTTAATCTATTCTATTGTTTCATCATCAACAACTTCGGGCATGGGAGTACTCAGAACATACATAACTTTCAGTGAAGTCCATATAAAATGCATCTTCTTCTGTCATCTTTGAAAATCCTAACCCTCAAACTTGTCAAATTTTGCAAACTTACTTGTCATTCCCTTTTAGATTCTTCATTCATCATTTTCTAAAATTAGTTTCAATCTTTGTTAATGAAATTCTTTGATAAATCTGAATTCGTGATGGAAACTTTAAGATTGAAACTTATTTGATAGTTTTACGAAATAATTCAATCGGATAAAATCAAAGAAAATCAAGATGTTAGAATGATTTTTTTTGTGAAAAATAATGAATCCTTGCCAACGCCAAATGCCCAATTTTTATATCATCTGAAAATGAAAATTATTTTGATCCAAAATACATGAATTTTTAGGTTAATATTAGATATATAATTTTCAAAACTTCATTTGAAAATGAATGTTTACAATAATACTTTTATTCAAAAATAATACTTTATCTTGACCCAAGCCGGGGGGTGCTGCCCCCGGATCCCACCAAGGGTTGCCACCCCTAGACCATGCTACAGAGGGCGCTACCCCCCGGGTCCTTGAAATCCAAATATCATGATGGAGCCTGAACAAGCGTGCTCTTTGCGCTCTCCCGACTTGTTCAACGAAATATTACGATTGCATTGGTTAACTAATCAATCCAATTACAATATAATGCTAACAGATTTCTATTATAAATAGAAACAATATGAACAATTGAATGAGAATAGGAACAAAGAGATGGAAACTTCTCATGCTCGATGGAACCTAGAGTTTGTCTAAATTAGTTATTCACCACTTTTCTACTGATAAGTTTAATAATTTATTCGAAATATTTGGTTATATATCAACAGTTCCAAAAACTTGTTCACATAAAGTATAGGTGTTGTCTGTACCTCTTATCAAATAGAAAAATGATGATAGCTGCAAGTATACAGTTGCGATGTAGTTTTAAAATATATCGAATCCACAGGGAAGGAACCAAGTCTAAAGATCAAATAAGGAAGAAAATAAAATAATATAATATAAAGTTTAGGAAAGGAGGATTAGAATGAAAAATGATTAAATATAGGTACATAAGATTAGAGAATCTAAATATATAGATTTTCCCTACGAAATAAGGATAGCAGAGTAAACAAGCAAGTTTAAGCAAGGATTTTATGATTCACTAACTAATCTAACAGACTCGGTTCGGAATACTCAGATGTTCAATTATTCGCCATAGAGCAACACATGAAATAACTTTTCTAAATCTAACGCAAACGAATTAAGATAATTATATAAACTTGGACAACGTCAATACTATGCTTAGTACGGGTCGCTCTCACATAGCCATATTTAGCAAGTTACCATTCCAAAAATATTGGCTCACTAAATAGCATTATATCAGAGATCTAGTGATTATACACGATATCGTTAACCCTGAAACTACTCTTAAAATTAACTCCAACGCATATAACTTGATTAACATAAAAGACTTAACATGAAATACACATTATGACACATAGACATATCATAAACTTTGAAATAGAGAGTATAAGTAGAAAGCAAAGCAAAGTTGTAAGGTATGCAAGTGAAAGCTAAAGTTGATCTAACCGTATCCACTCTTTACTGGGAGTCGTCAATTCTTGCAATTCCTGCTTCTTCTTTGAATTCGGTCTTGACCCATACAGAACCTCCGCTAGGATGCTATTCTTTGTGAATATCGAACAAACAAATATTGAAGAACGAAAACTTTTATTGATAAGTGATTTGCAAGTACACTTATACAACAATCACTCGAGAATATAGAGAAATCTAGTGATTGAAACAAGGATTTGAATCACTTAAACATTTTCTCGCTAACACTTATAAATGTAGCAAACTCTCTACCTATACACACAATATATCTCTCACATTTTCTAATTTCAATGCCACACTGTCCACTACACTTGTTGTGCTGCATGAAATTTGCAATGTTTAGAGCCCTATTTATAGAGTTTGAAGGGTTGCATCTATCCAAACGAAGAGTCATGTCCATTGGCAAAAGATTGTATCTCTTCATTGTGATTGGTTAAGAAGCTTTGATCTAATCCACAATGGATAGGCACCTTTTCATGATTGGTTGATTCCTGATAAGTGTCTTTTCATGGGTAGTTGATGGTGGTTGATCATTCTTATCTGGTGGTTTGTAGTTACAAAGATAAAAATTGAAAACCGTCCAAGTCACGACCGCGATATATAAGTCACGACTGTGAATCTTTGATTGGCAGATTTCTATTTCTGAAGTGTACAAGTCGTGACCGCAAATGATTGTCGTGACAGTGAATTATATGTTTCTTCACAATTCTTCTTGAAACTTCATCGATCTTCGACAGCTTCGTTCCTAAGCCAAATCTTTAAGTTCCACTTATCTTTTTGTACCTTTTTCACTCTTTTTTTATAGAATTCCACTTTTTATCATTTTACTTCCAAGATTTACCTAGTACCTCCATTTGCATAAAAAACAACTACATACCACGTGAAATTTTTTATATGAAGTGTAAAAATGACTCAAACTATAGTGTTTAGTGTGTAAAATCATAATGATAATAAGTGTAAATTCAACAGAAGTGTATGAATTTATAAACAAGTTCATCCTTCATTTGGCGAAAGATTAATGTAATGAGTACCACATTCCACGTTGCAAAAGATTTCAAGTAGAAGTTCAAAATTTCCCACAAATTATTAATGTACAACTTATATAGCTCAGTTGCATACCATTGTTCTTAATTGAGAGTCAACCAAATCGCATCTTCATATAAGTGTCTCGAATATTACCTTCTCTTAAGCATAGTATAAAGTATAAAGGACATAGAAAGCACACTTTGATTAATTTCTCTCAAGGAATTTTTAGGTAACCTAGGATGCTAAAACACTCTCAATGGTTGCATTTTGTGCTCCATATTACTCTCCCCTTTTTTCAGTGGTTGCATTTTATGCTCCATACCACTCTCTTATTTTTTCTTTTAAGCATATGTTTTTGAAGTACTTTATACTTTGCACCTATTTTTCATGCTATGCTTTCTTTTTCTTTCTTTTTCACTCATTGAATGGTTGCAGTTTCTGCTCCGTGCCATTCCTCACCTTTTACATAACTCATTGTTTATCCTCTCTTTCTTTTGATTTTTCTTTAATACCCTTATCCTTTATTGATCAATTTCAAAGTATTATGGCTATAGTTTCCCAACACTTAAAACATACTCAATACTTATAGGACTTATTCGAGATTTGCATATAAGACTCATGGTAAGAATACTATTAGATATTACTCCATTTAAACTTATCGGAAGCATTAAACTAAAACCATATAACTTATACTAATTCATATTGCAACGAAATATATATCGAAACTTACTTGAAATGTTGCCCTCGCTCATCCTTGCCAATTTGATAAATGTTGTGCTAATAATGCTCAAATTCAACATGCACTCAATTTTTGCACTAACAACAAACTTGTGAAATTTAACACTCACAATAACCTTGGACAATTGTTAGTAAAGTATAAGAAATGATAATGTATAACTAACAAAATATCAAGAAAAATTTTCACATTCTTCGATTTTTTATTTTATTCAATTTTTTTATTTCACAGGATTTTTACAAATGTCCCCCCCACACTTAAGAACACAATGTCCTCATTGTGAGACATTATAAAAATAAAAAAATTTAAACACACAACTAAAAGAAATAAGTAAATAAAAGAAAGAAATTGAACCCGTTTTAATCCTCAGAACTTGAATCTGGTGGACTCGGAGAGATTTCCAAATTTTACATTTTGAAATATGTATTTAACTTCCGGTTCAATGAAATGTTGGATTTGGTCAGTTGACAAACATCTTGCTGTATGGAGGCAATGTCTAGGCATGCTTGGTCGATATATTTTACAAACTTTCTTCTCCATGTATCTTGTGTACTTCCCGAGGCTTATCCTGAATTACCACTCTAGAATTGAACTTCCTCAACATCCTCTTCATCTTGTTTGTTTTCTTGAGTAGTAGACTCTTGCGTTGGTCTAAGCTTTCTTATCCTTACTTCATATGGTAGGAACGTAAATTTTCCTCCTTCTTCTTTAACCAATCCTGCTCTTTTCACATACAGTCCTCCCATAAAGTTAAATTTCTCCCTTGGATTATATTGGTACTATAATTGATTCTTAGCTCTTAAAATTATCCCACAAATCATATTTGCACCTCCAACTCTAGCCTTTTTATGTGTAGTCAAACTAGTGATGGATTCCAAAATATACATCAAAAACTTTGATCGAAACTGCAAAATTGGGCACTCCAATATTTCCAAGTCTTTCATTGACACTTTTGTTGTTTCGTGTCGAAAGAAAAGACTTTGAGAAATAAACTTGTGAAGGTAGAGAAGACTATCACTTCGAATGTTCTTGTTGGATGAATTCTTGACATCATACCGATCTAATCCCGTTAATTCTGTCCAAATATCTATCAACTTGTAATCTTCATCTTTTTCAATATCATCAAAATTCTCTCCCAAACCAAACCACTTGATTAAATCCATCATTGTAAACTTATATGCTTCTCCTTCATTTCTGAATTTCTTCTTCAAAATATTCCCATCATCAGCAATAGTAACCAAGAATTTGAGGACCCATTCTTCGTTAAAAGGAAATCGCATATTCATGAACTTCTCCAATCCAAACAGCGAGAAATACTCCTCTACTTTTACGTGAATACCAACATCAATTACAAAAGTAGGATCGTAGAAAAGCTTATCATGAAAATCAAAGTTCTTGATTCTCAAGTATCTTTCCACTTCCTCATCACTAGAAATCGGAAATGGACAACTAACTTTGTGTTGTTGATTCACCATTTTGCTTTTCCTTTTTTATGAAGTTGCTGTAGACTTCTTAGGAGCCATTGAAATCAAGAAAGAAAGAATTTTACTTGATTTGAAAAAAATCAGAGAAAACTTTGATTGTTTTGCAAAGGTTTGAGATGTACAATAAGAGTTTTTGTGAAAAAAAATGAAAAGAGGTTATTTATAGAGAAAAAAAGGATAATCATTGCCTTTCCAACGGATATATTCTAAATATAACCATTAGAATATAGTTGTTACAACAATAGCTACTGTGCAGTTCGCACAGGTCGTGACCGTGAGAATAGGTCACGATCTTGACTTTCCCTTACTCAAAAATAGAAAGTTCAAATCCAACTGATCACGAGCGCGATACATGTCGCGGTCGCGATATGCCAAAATTCAAAATTACCTTTTTCTTTTATTTTCTTTTAAAATTAAACTTCAAAATTATACTCTATATATATATATATATATATATATATATATATATATATATATATATATATATATATAAAGAAAATATAAGAGATTTAAGGATAGATGGAGTTTTTCAACCCCTCGACTTCATATTCATAAATGAAATCTAGCTTAACAACTTCTTGAATGCAAGCATCACTCAAGTCAAGTTTCATGCAAATATCTTCATCTATAGGATATTTATCAGCTTTACCCATGTTAAATTCAACAGTATCATCTCCTATACTTAACTTAATTTTACCTTCCGAAACATCAATCAATGCTTTGCCAGTATGCATAAAAGGTCTTCCTAAGATTATAGGCAACTTTTCATCATATGCAAAATCTAGCACAACAAAGTCAGTTAGGAAAACAAATTTATCCACTTTAACTAGTATATCTTCTATTAGGCCATAGGGACGTTTAATAGACTGGTCAGCTAATTGCAATACCATATTTGTCATTTTAACTTCATCATCAAGCTTCAACTCCTTGAAGATTAATAAAGGTAAAAGATTAATACTTGCCCAAGGTCACATATACATTTTGGAAAAGAAATGTTTCCAAGTTTACACGGAATTGTGAAACTTCTGAGATCTTTTAGTTTACTGAGCATTGTAGCAGTTATTGTTTTAGTACAATCTTCATTTAAAGTCACCTTTGATATTCCTTCTAAACTACGCTTTCGAGATAAAAGTTCCTCGATAAACTTACCGTTGTTAGGAATCTGAGTAATGGCTTCAATAAATGAAAGATTTATTTCCAGACCTTTGAGTTTGTTGATGAATTCGATGAACTGCTTATCCACATTCTTCTTCTTCATTCTTTGTGGAAATGGTGGTTGAGGGGGATTAACCTTTCCAGATTTAGGTTGTTCATCCACTCCTGCACTGTTATCAAATTTACTCGGATATTCATCTAGCACTTCAACAACATCATTAGCAAGCATACCCGAAAGGATTTGGTTCATCTAGTAATTTATCACTACGAAGAGCTATAGAATGCACATTTTCCTTAGGATTTCCTTCTTTGTTACTAGGTAGATGGCCTTTTTCTCTAGATGGAATAGCACTCGCTAATTGACCAACTTGTATTTCCAAATTATTAATTGAAGATGATTGATTTTTAAACATTTGATCCATCTTATTCTCTAATTTTTTTTAACATTCTTCCAACTCTAATTGCTTATTACAAACTTCCTCTAGAAACTTGTCTATTTTACTTATTAATGGCCCTATTCTATCAGTACTCTGGTAATTCTTCTATTGATTATCACCATATTTCCAATTAGAATTTCTATAGTTATTTCCATTATTGTTGTAAGAATTCCCTTGACTTGTAACATAACTTAATTGCTCCCCTACACATAGGTTAAAGTTACACTCAAAAGCAGTGTATCCAATTTGACCACAATTTTCACATGTCAAAGGGTTATTTTTACTTGCATATTATCTATCTTCTTAGATAAAGCATAAATTTGTGCTTGCATAATAGTAATAGAATCTAATTCATTGACCTTTTTAATTGAACTAGAAGATGTAGATGCAGCATGTGAATGATTAGGATTAATAATACTTACTTGTGCTCTCTCCATGGGCCACATACTATTGGTGCTTGCCATATCTTCCAAAAGTTCAAAAGCTTTCTTGACTAGTTTTCTTCATAAGAGATCCCGCAGCCATAGCATCAATTGTTCCTCTCATTGCATGATTTATTCCATTGTAGAAAGTTTGCAGAATAACATTTTGAGGTAAACCATGATGAGGACAAACTCGTTGAAGTTCCTTATAAAGTTCCCAGGCTTCGTATAAGGATTTACTATCTTTCTGGGTAAAGGAAGTGATTTCTTTAATGAGTCTTGCGGTTTTTGCTAAAGGGAAATATTTAGTCAGAAAGGCTTGGGCTAATTGGTTCTAAGTAGTGATTGAATTTGGGGCTAATGAATTCAACCAAACTTTCGCTTTATCACGGAGTGTAAAGGGGAATAAATGAAGTTTAACTGCTTCTTCAAGGACATTGGGCATTATGAAAGTATCACAGACTTCTAAAAAGTTTGCAATATGAGAATTTGAATTTTCATTGGGTAGACCATAATATTGCATATTATTGCTAATCATTTGAAGTAATGCTGGTTTATTTCCAATTGACTTGCATCAATTGGCAGTCTAGCAATTCTTTGATTGTTACCATTGATGGTTTGAATAACATAATCCATAAGCCTTGGTTGAGGTTGATCTTGGGTTGGGGTTTTCAACTTGCTCTTGACCGTCAGCCATTCTTCTCTCTTATCTCTTATAATTTCGTTTCCTTATCCTACCAAATCATTCTATTTCTAATTCAAAAGACACCAAACTTTCTCCTGAACTGCACATACATGGCATGCACAAGCTAGAAAGAAAACTCAATGAATAAACATGAAAAATATGTTAATAACAAAATAATATAAATAAAGATAAATCTAAATAACATATAAATATAATTACCCCCATTTTTTTAAAAGTTAAATCTCTAGAATATGATTATCTTCCCCAGAGATTAAATCCTTAGAACGCTATTGCCTTCCTCGGTAACGGCGCTAAAAACTTGTTCACCGCTTTTCTATTGATAAGTTTAATAATTTATTCGCAAGATTTGTCTATATATCAACAGTGCCAAAAACTTGTTCACATTAAGTGTATGTGTTGTCAGTACCTCTTATCAAATAGAAAAATGATGATAACTGCAAGTATACAATTGCGATGTAGTTTTAATAGATTATCAAACCCACAGGGAAGGAACCAAGTCTAAAGATCAAATAAGGAAGAAAATAAAATAAAATAATATAAAGTTTATGAAAGGAGGATTAGAATGAAAAATGATTAAATATAGGTATGTAAGATTAGAGAATCTAAATATATAGATTTTTCCCTACGAAATAAGGATAGCAGAGTAAACATGCAAGTTCAAGGAAGGATGTTACGATTCACTAACTAATCTAACAAACTTGGTTCAGAATACTTAGATGTTTAATTATTCACCGCAGAACAACACATGAAATAACTTTTCTAAATCTAGTGCAAACGAATTAAGATAATTAATAAACCTGGACAATGTCAATACTATGCTTAGTACGGGTCACTCTCACATAGCCATATTTAGGTAGTTACCATTCCAAAAATGTTGGCTCACTAAACAACGTTATATAACAGATCCAGTGATTATACACGATATCGTTAACCCTGAAACTACTCTTAAAATTAAATCCAATGCATATAACTTGATTAACATAAAAGACTTAACACAAAATACGCATTATGATACATAGACATATCATAAACTTCAAAATAAAGAGTATAAGTAAAAAGCAAAGCAAAGTTGTAAGATATACAAGTGAAAGCTAAAGTTGATCAAACCATATCCACTCTTTAATGAGAGTAATCAATTCCCGCAATTCCTACGTCTGCTTTGAATTCGGTCTTGGCCCGTAGAGAACCTCCGCTAAGATGCTATTCTTTGCGAATATCGAACAAACGATTATTGAAGAATGAAAACTTTTATTGATAAGTGATTTGCAAGTACACTTATACAACAATCTCTTGAGAATATAGAGAAATCTAGTGATCGAAACAAGGATTCGAATCACTTAAACATTTTCTCGCTAACACTTATGAACGTAACAAACTCTCTATCTATACACACACTATATCTCTCACTTTTTCTAATTCCAATGCCACTCTATCCACTACACTTGTTGTGCTGCACGAAATTTTCAAGGTTTGGAGCCCTATTTATAGAGGTTGAAGGGTTGCGTCTATCCAAACCAAAAGTCATGTCCATTGGCGAAAGATGCATCTCTTCATTATGATTGGTTGAGAAGCTTTTATCTAATCCATAATGGATAGGCACCTTTTCATGATTGGTTGATTCATGATAAGTGTCTTTTCGTTGGTAGTTGATGGCGGTTGATCATTCTTATCTGGTGGTTGGTAGTTAAGAAGATAAAAAAAGAAAACCATCTAAGTCACGACCATGAATCTTTGATTGGCAGATTTCTATTTCTAAAATGTACAAGTCACGACTGCGAATGATTGTCACGACCGTGAATTACATTTTTCTTTAGAATTCTTCTTGAAACTTCACCTTTTTCACTCTTTTTTCATAAAATTCCACTTTATATCATTTTACTTCCAAGATTTACCTAGTATCTGCATTTGCATAAAAAACAACTACATACCACGTGAAATCTTTTATATGAAGTGTGAAAATGACTCAAACTATAGTGTTTCGTGTGTAAAATTATGATGATAATAAGTGTAATTGTACACTTATCATTAGTGTCTACCCGAAAATAAGCTCCTTATATAGGCTGAGATAAATCAATCTTTATAAAACTATACTAATAAGTCTATAGTTACACTTATTATCTTGATATTTTTACTCATAAATGATGTGGTTTAGAGTCATTTTATACTTCATATAAAAGATTTCACGTGTTATGTAGTTGTTTTTTATGCAAGTGTAAAAACTAGGTGAATCTTGGGAGTGAAATTATTAAAGATGAAATTCTATGAAAAGGGAATGAAAAAGTTGCAAAAAGATGTGTGGAATGCAAAGAATTGGCTTAGGATTGAAGTTGTCAAAGATCGGTAAAGTTGCAAAGAAGAATCATGAAGAAAAGCATAAGTCATGAC
>CATIWQ010657141.1:0-18038 GCA_949673415.1 Euphorbia schlechtendalii
ATATATATATATATATATATATATATATATAATTTGAAAGGAATTAATACTAATTTTGATTATATAGAAAAAAAGTCGAAATATGATAGAAGTAATGTAGAAATGAATCAAATAATGATGTGAGGTAATTATTAAAGTAAAGTGATGCATTGCAGAGGGTACGTGAATCCTCTTTATCTTTCAAATACTAAAGACAATCCATGTGTTCTTCTTCAACTCTACTTGTTAGTCATGCATTACACCTATATTTTATTTATTTGTCTACCAATAATTTTAATTAATTTTTTATATGGTCTAACTTACAAGTATTTGTTTATTGAGATTACAAAATATTCCACAATTATAGTCTAATAAATATTCCACAATTACAGTCTTATACAAGAATTTATATATTTAAATCGAATTTGTAATCAATTTATTTAGAATTTTTGTAGCCTTTATATATTAAGTTTAAATTGAGGCTGAGCTTTCAATATGATCCAAGGTATGAAATTAGTGTCACATTGATGGTATGAGCAACTTTATATGTTTATATGAGTTCTCTAATCATTAAACTAGCTTTTTGGATTTAGTTTCTCCATTTTATAGCACATAGTAGCTAAACTATAAGATAATATTTTTATATTGAGTATTTATCTTTACATATTTTGTATATATCTTTATAAAATTATCTTTATATTTGTAATTGTGTACAAACCCTTCCTTTATATATGCAACAATCTCTACCTATTGGCAATAGAGAATTCCCCAAAATATGTCAGTTATCTTGATAACAAAACAAAGGACTAAGAGGCAGAACCACTGCTAAAAGTACTATCCACAGCAACAAAAGGGGAAACACCATTACCCTTACAATCAATATTTTATCAAGATGTGAGTCGAGCACCGTTCTAGTACTCATTATGGTTTCCTACAATATAATACTTGGCCAGAAAACCGGCATTAGCACCTTGTCAATCAAGATAGTCTCAAGCTATGAAAGGAGAGAATAACAAGTAGGAGTATTGAGATTATGTATCTTAGATATGTGAGAAAGGGTTTTATACATGGTTTTGGTATACCGGTGGTGTAGTGGGGCCCGCCTGCTCCTTTTGTCAGCCTGTTGCGGGCAGTGGGACCTCACGCCCAATGAATAGCGCTCCGTACATGCTTGTCCTAACGAGGGTGCTGGCTTTGGCACTGTCAAACCCTTAGAGTGAAACCGATGACATGTCTTCCTCTCCTCCTAGAATTTTGCCCCAATGATCTTTAAGATCTCTACTCAAATGTACAGATGCTTACATCAGTTTCGTCATAACCAAGGCATAGGGCAAGGCTATCGACATGGCTTCCTCTCCTCCAAGCAACTAAGTCGGTTCCTTGGAGGGGCTTAGTGTAGCTGGCGGGGTCGGCCACATCTTCTTTGGTTCTATACTACGCTGTTATGAGGATTCCTCCCTCGGTCTAGTTGAGGCTCTTTAGGGTCAACGATGGTGTTGTACATGCGTGCGTGAAAAAAAGGTACTTTGTGCATCGATGATGCAACTTGTCGACTGGACATGATGTTTTGAAATTAGTAACGCAAGCAATGATTGCATTCACACCACTTCACTCCTAAAATGAGGTTTTCTCTTTTCAGAATCTCACCTTGCATCTTCTCTCTCTAACATTTGACGATTTCCAATGATAATTCCTGCTCTTCCCATCCTTCTTTCAGGTTAATCCATCTCATTTGATTTCTTTTTATTTGTTATATCGCATTATGTTTCATTATATCGAACAAATGAGATCGAAGTTGACGGATTGGTGCGAACTAATCCCAAGAACTCGTCATTGTTTAAACAGTGAGATGTCTCGTTGTTTTCCATTTAATCTTGAAGCATCCAGCCATCATCGAGGCACCCCTATTGGCTCTGCTCCTTCCAGAGAGTCTGTCTCCGGGCCATCTGATCATGAATAAGGCTCGACCCCTAGATTCGAGGTGGCAGTTGTGCTACGGGCTCCTCTCCCCGCTCTTGAAGACGAGGCTGACTACTTATGGTCATTGACCATTACGAAGGATGCCGCTTTGGATGCCTTCATGTTGATGAGGCTATTACCACGGGTAAAGGCATGAATACCAAGGCATAACCATCATATAATTAAACCCATTACACCTGTGGTGCACGCCCATCTATGCTCGTCAAATTTATTGGGGCTTCCTCCTTTCCCTAGATGCTTGCATTGTCGATCTCCTACGGAAGTTCTCCATATGCCCAAGTCAACTGCACCCAAATTCTTGGTTAATGTTGGTCAAAATCTGTCACGAGTAATTTTCATCCTTCGGAGTGTGTCTTTTTCCAATGCTTCAAGCCCCACAATCGTCATCAAGGGGTGCTGGTTTACTAGATGACCGTTAGCTCTTATTCACCATACCCAATGAGGAAGAAGGACAGCGTGCGAGACTTTAAGGATTAGTGGTTCTAGATCCATCCCTGTCTGTCCCTTATCAGGGAGGGAGATGAGGGATTCAACTTGGACGGTTGCTTTCCCATCCACACGAAGTAAAAATATGGCTTGGGAGCTGAGGGAGCTAACTCCTAAGATTGCAAGGGAAGTAGATGTTATTAGGGGATACACCCTAAAATTCATTAAAAGGTGGTCGAATATCTACTTGGCTTGCGCAACGACGCTTTCTACCATCGAATTGGCAATTTCTTTGAGTATACACAGCTGACTCCTAAGGATGGTACGACTTCGTTGACACTAATTACTTATCTTTTTATATGTAAGTATGGTTCGTTTTGAATTTTATCGTACTCTTCTTATAGTGGACAAGATGAAGAAGGCCCATAAGGCACAAAGTTAAGGCGAGGCCTCCGACCCCTAATTTGAGTCTGTCGGGGGCTCCTAGATGAATTCTCAATGTTGAGACATTATCTTGATTCCTCCTCTCTTGCCTCCCCATTTCAATGAGCCCCGGGTCGGGCCACCACTATCGAAGGAAATAATCTAAGCTTCCCTAGGGGTTGTCCCAATCATGCAGGAACCAGACTTGTGAATTATTAACTCTTCTCCAACTCTCGGGGGGTCGTCCGTTACAAATTATGACAAGACAGTTGCAGTGCACACGAAGAACCCCACTCTTATGGTGCGTTCTCAGGGGGCCCTCGTTATAAAGAAGGGCCAAAGGAGGAAGAGAACAGAGGTCACTCCCCCTCCCATAAAGGAGCCTGCTAGGATGAGTTTTACCAAAGAGTAGCCGGTTCGCTTTGCCGAGTGCGACCCTCCCCTAATAAGAGTCTGAACCGTGCATTGATCCTTTATTTTACCTTCGAAAACTTTTTATTAAATTACTCATCTTACAGCTTTGACGCCGATCCTATGGGGACGATGTCCTCGTGACGTACCCTGAGGTGTTGCAAGACTTGGATCGCGACGTGGATATTTCGAGCGAGCAAGCCAAATACAATGACCTTGGTGCTACGAAAATGAGAGTTTACCTCCGCGGCCAAGTTGCGATAGTAAATGATTAGCTTCCTTTAGTTTCCAAACATGTGTGCTCGTTTCCTGACATTGTACTTTTTATCAATTGTTCTCCTTGGCCAACAAGGAAGCTCAGGCCTTGGAAGTGTCGCATGAAAATTTGGCCAAGGCTTACGAGGTGGCCAATACATCCTCTCAATTGGAGGCGCAGGCTATCGAGGTTGAGAAGGCGCAAGACATTTTCAAGGTCACAAACGAGACCACTTAGTAGATGAAAATGCTGATGGCAGAGAAGGATAAGGAGCTGAAAGAGGCCTGTGCGTACCTAGCTAAGTCCGACGAGGAGCGCAGAAAGCTTCTCACTAAAATGTGCGGGTTAGGGGAGCATCGAGACCTGAGGTTGTGCAAGCCAAGTCGAAGACCGATGTTCACATTAAGGCTGAGACATAGGGCAAGGCTGTCGACACAACTTCCTCTCCTCCAAGCAAGTAAGTTGGTTCATTGGATCGGCTCAGTCTAGCTAGCAGGGTCGGCTACGTCCTCTTTGGTTCTATACTTGGTTATCACATATTTCATCCACATAATAACCAATCTTAATAATATATACTTGGGAGGTTTGAAATATTATATAAAATATAGTTAAATTGTGTGAAATCGATTTTCTAGCTCAAACGTTAGGATCTTGACATGTGTATTAGTGGGGTCCAAATAATTAAAACTCTACACACATGTCAAGATCCTAGTGCATGGATCAAAATCCGCATCATTGATGCAGGACCATTGTATAAATTCCCTAGGCTTATAACCTGGCATTGACAAAAAAATCATTTTCTATAGACCTGTCATTAGCATTTAGCAATAATACTACATATAATACGTAAATAATTAATAGATAAAAAAAATACAATAATTTAAGGCATTGTTTGGTTAATGGTATGATATGGTTCTAATTTATATTCACTTGTTTGGTTGTGTGGTTATTTTCATGGTATAATTCTCTCATGATTTTTTCATGGTTCGAAGAACCATAAAAATAGAATCACGGATTTGGTGGTTTTCCCATGGTTCTCTTTTAAATCAAACGTATATTTAAAAAAATCATACGATACCATACTATCTATCCAAACATAAAATTTTAAAAGAACTATATCGTACCATACTGTACCATACTTTAATAAACCATGCTGAACTATCATCCAAATAAAGTCTAAAATATTGAAAGAGAAAAATATAAAAATGGAGTAACATGTCAATAACCCAATTGGTGAAACAAAGCAAGATTTTCAAAACGGAAAATAAATAATCAGAAAAAAGATCAACCTAGAAGAAAAGGAAAGAAAGAGTTGACTAGAGTAAAAAAAATGTTGATAACCCCCACGTGGATTAAGTTGAATGACGTAGAAAAATGGAAATAGATAGAGGTTAGATTAATTTTGACAGATATTGTAAGTTGAATATTAAAATGCCAGTTATAGTAAACCTAATTATCATTTAATGGCATCCTTTAGACGGCATATCATTCCGTGTTGATTTCTCCCGTATGGGTATGTACGTCAATTTCTTAGGGTGATTTGCGATACCTCATAATTTTTTATATTTATTATAAAAAATAAATAATGTTATTATCATTACTTAAAATTATTTATATGTTTTATATTTATTTATAAATTATATTTCGTCCAAATAATTTTAAAACTAAAAATTTAATATATAAAATATTTAAAAAAATACCAAATCAAAAATTATCATTATAATTATGAGTAGTACAAATACAAGTTAGAATAAAGAACTAAATTATTAACAAAAATTATATTTCTTGAGCTTGTGTTATATCGAATATAATAAAGTTTCTCACGTTCTTTGCCTGCTATCGTATAATATTTTTCATTCATTAATAACCGAATTTTATCTCTGAAACCATATTCTTAGTACAGAGAAAATGCTAAATTTGCTTATACATTTAAACCTACACATATGGTAAGAACCTAAATTACTGATAATGAATTCTTGATGCTGTAAAAATATAGTTGGTTCATATTTTGTTATAGGTTTCTGTTTATTTTCCTTTTAAGCATTTTTTTACTACATTCCTAATATAATTCTGGATATGAATTAATTATTTTATTAATATTTAGTATATGTATTTTAAATTAGTTATCTATACGTCTTTTTAAATTATATATTTACTTTAAAATATAATTTAAATTTTTTATTGACAAGGATGTTTTCATGATTTTAAAATGAATGTATGATATCAATTTTATAGTTCATAAGGATATTTTAATCATTGTAGAAGAAGGTAAGTGTACAAAGAGTAAGTGTAAATGAATGTATGATATCAATTTCATTGTTCATAAGCATATTTCAATCATTGTAGAAGAAGGTAAGTGTAAAAAGAGTACTGCCAATAATGATCAACTTTTTCATACTTCAACATTATACTTTGTAATTTACTTTCAAATACTCTTGTAATTTTTTAGAAAAATAAGCACTGTCTTTTTCTAAACCTGTTCGCTGGGCTGACCCTAGCTGGTCTTTGTGGGCCGGACTTGGACACTCATACTTTTACTAAGTCCGACCTGATTCCGAGCTCGCTAAAGCTCGAAGTTTTATGGGCCGGGTTTAGTCTTATGTAAATACCCGAACCCCGCCATCGAATAATAATTTTATTTATTATTTATTTATATGTTATATTTAATAAGTATTTAAGATTTTTTATATGTTTTCCACTTAAATGTTTATATTTAACTACCATAAACTAAACTAAATATTAAAGATTCTAAATAATAATGCAATTAATGAAAAAAATTTAACCTGTGTATTTTTTGTATAAGGACATGCATATTTTGTTATGTTTTCATTCAATATATTATAAAAATCTAAAAGAAAAAAATTATTCATGGACTTGGATCGGCTTGAGAATGATCTCATAAGCCCGGTGCGAACCCAAAATTCTAAAGTATGGGTTGGGCCGGGTTTGAAATGGTGTTTTTAATTAGAAAACCGACTGAACCCGATCCAGCCCACTCGATGAACAGACACCTTTTACATTTACCGTTACTCATAATGCCGATAATGTACTCGTGAACCAAGCATAAAAATTTACATATAATTTTAAATTAAAAAATTGATTATGCGTACATGAAATTCCAAAATTTGTGGAATTTGAAAATCCTAAATCCTATTCCTATGTAAGAATATTGAGATGACAATCATATCCTTCCTATGCTACAAGTACCAGCGTGATATTACTTGACCTAACTTTTCCATGTCTTCAAAATTTTTTTACAATTATTAAATCATATTACATGAGATTTGGCTAACGAGTCTTCTCTTCTATATTTCTTTTCCCACCATACATAAAAAAAAGGATAGAAATCATGAATTATTTAAATATTGGTGATAACTCTCCTTATATGTCTTATAGTCAATAATAATTATTTTCCATTTTCAATTTTATCATTTTATATATGTTTGAAATTGTGTAAATAATTTTTAAGACAATTGTTCTAATGCATTTGATCGATAAAAAATCAATGTTAATATGTTAATTATTTGATCAACTATATATTTCATGATAAGAACATTTTCGAAAATTATTTACAAATGAATTATTTTTTTTTGAAAACCATTTACAAATGAATTATTAAAAAATTTTATTCGAAGCACACAACAAGAAACTCAATTTGAATTCCAAATTTTCATCCAATATTTCCAAGCAAAGTAATATATTTGTAAATGAATTCATTTGTCATGGATTGATTCCAAGCAAGGCCGTAGTTTCAAACCCTTAAATAGTGAATAATTCAATCATAAGCAATAAATAGCCGAAACATAGATATTTCATTAGGCAAATTTTATAGTGGTTTTGTTAAAATCAAAATTCTCCACTACTTATCTCTTATCACCATTGGATCAATGTGTAATAATTGATCAAATAATGATAAGGGACAAAGTTAAAATTATTTTGTTAAAAACAAAATCATCATAACCCATACATTTTCATTAGTTCTGTTAGATGCAACTCAATTGCAATGGTTTGGACTGCTGTATGTTACATACTCTATGATTATTTGAATATCTTTCAAATATTTTAATGTTAAATATTTATTTTGATGATAAATTAATTTGAATTGAATTTTCCCATTTATAAATATTTAATGAATAAATATTAATGGTATATAAAATTTTTTAGGCTGCAATAAATGTAAAAATAGGCTGCATATAATATTACACATTTTTTTTAAAGAAATAACATATAAAAAATTTGGGTTGCGGTAACAAGGCGAATAACATTACCCTAACCCGATATTCTAACCAGCGTGCAACTGATTCTTGATTAACCGTAACTGCTCTGATTCCATTTATTACAAGTAAAAAAAGGTAGAATACAAACAGAAAGAAGGACGAGGAAAAAGAGCAACGGGTAAATTTGAAAAAGTGTCTTTTCATCCATTCCATCAAATATGCTGACGTGGTCTTCGGTAAATTTGAAAACCCAACACTTTTCTGTTCCCCTTCCTTTTCTCTTTCACCTGGAACAAAGAAACGAACCAACAAGCACTCCATTAATTTCTATTACGTCTATGACAAATCTCTAACGAGTAATCCCAACGATAATTCCAATTACCAATCCAAACATTCTTTCTTCTTACAATGGGTTATTTTCTGTAGTTTCATTTTCCAAATCTATTGCTTACAAGAACAATCTTTCTTCTTCCCATCTTCCCGGCTGCTTCCCGTGGCACCGGGAAAATTAAGTGCATCCCATTGATTTAACCCAGTGATTGAGTAAAGACGCCTCCCCTAATAATCAAGTTTTTGAAACAAAAGAGAAAGGCAATAATATTTTTTGTCGATGATGATTGATGATTGCAAGATAACAAAGATAGTAAAATTTCTGTTGTAAAAGGAGAGAATTGTGGTGGCAGATGATGACTAAAGGCATGTAATTTGTATAAGGTGAACAATAGAAATATTTTGAGCTCAAGAGCTATTTACTTTTTCGGGGACACGTGAATGAGCTAGAATTTGGTTCTTTTGGATGTTATGGACAGGACTTTAAACGAGCTGAATTGAGTTCGAACGTTGATCATTTAACTTTTGTTCACTTAATTTTTAATAAATTCAAACTGAGCTCGAGCTTTGGTCAAATCGAGTCTGAGCCACACTCAAGCTTGGTCAAATCGAACCCGAGCAGAGCTTAAATCGAGCTTAGCCAAACTTTGTTCGATTGCGTTTGGCTGAACTTTAATCATACATATTAATTAAATTTTTGATATTTTTTTAAGCAACTGCACATGTCAGGATTCGAATCCTGGTCATCCCACCCACTTTGTGGATGTACCACTCAGACTATATCTGATTGGTAGATTTTTAATATTTTTTATAAACTCTAACTAAGTTTGAAACATAAAATTATATTTTAACTTCATAAATCAAAATGTCATGTATTTAAACTTATGTAATTATAAAAATATTTAAATTAACACTATAAATAAATCTATATGTACTTATTCTTGATAGTATTCTTAAAAATACTTAATTAATAAAGTAATATAATCTATTAATAATAATTGGAACATAAATTATATATGAAAATGAATATGATTATTTGAAGTGAAGATTTTACGTCTATTCAAAATGAAAAAAATGGATGAAATTGAAGGAGTATTGTAAACACTAAATTTATAATATAATGATTTGGAGTTATAAAAATATAAGAGTGAACTTTAGTTTAACAGATCCTTCAAAGAATATATATCATTTTAGTTCGGGATTACGTTTTTGTACACTGTTAATAATTTTATTTTGCCTCTAAAAATGAGTCAGAGATCGGTATATGGTCATTCTCATCAACTTTTATGGATACGTAGTTGAGCTAAATCCAATTGATTTTTATTGAATATGTTGTTTTACTCGAACAAATTTGCATTTATGGTGATTTTGAGAAAATATTTTTATTAAAAAATCTAAACAAAATCTAGAAGGGTTATGTAATGTGTATTATTGATAAACAAATGCAAATTTTGAGATTATTTTTAGCGAAAAATGCAGCAATAAGTAAATGGAAAGTTAATTCGGAAACTTTTTCAAGAATAGTTCGCCCTCCTTTGTTTTGGATCTTATCTTCGCCATTGCATATGCTCGCCGTTTTTTGTGGCGGGAAGGGAGAAAGAGTTGTGTCTCCGAAAGGAGCAAAATCACCACCAACCACCATTGTTAAAGCCGCATAGGAATTTGGGATCTGTGGTTCGGTTTTGCTTTTGTCATCTTCACAATTCCCATGTGAAAACGGTATTGATTGTTTGTCACAATAATGGTGTTGTTTCTATGAAATTAAGGTTGGAAGAGACGAAAGAGATGCAAAAATTAGGTTTCCCATTATACCCCTTGCCATGCCAGCTTAGTCAATGACATGGATAGATAAATTCTTTTTTGCAAACAATTCGAAATTTCAAAACTCATTTTGTTAAAAAAAATTTTAAACCTCGTTTTACTAATGAGTGAAATCACATCTATTTTTTTTTTAAGTTGTCCAATAAAAAAATTTTAATTATTTGGAATAATTTTCCATATGAATCTAAAATTCCATTTATGTCATCTCTTTATATTGAGCAATTCAAACTTCAAACTGAAATTAAATCTCCTTATTTCAAACCTATTTTTTTTTGAAAACCTATTTCAAACCTATTTATGACCGACAAAAATGAAAATAAAGATGAGAGCTAGGGATGGCAACGGATCTTGGACCCGGTCTGGATCCATGGATCCGGATCCGTTTTTTAGGGTTCGGATCTCGATTTTTTGGACCCGTCGGATCCGGGTCCAAGAAACGGGTCCGGGTAATGAAACTCGGATCCATATTTAAATATTAATTGTATTTTTTTATTTATTATTTACCCTAAAAATATTGAATAATTAATATTATTTGATATCCACGTAAATCCAATTGCATAAACATAATTAAATGAGCATGTAAACTATTTAAAATAAGATGAAATGTACAAGTATGGAAGCTAAAACTAAGAATTTGATGTTAATTACATGAACCCGTTTTGGACCCGGATCCGTGGGATCCGGATCCGGATCTGTAAATTATGGACCCACCGGATTTGAGTCGGATCCGGATCCAATATATGAAAACGGATCCGGGCGGCCGTTGCCATCATTGAGAGCCATATGCAAAATATATATTTTTAATAAATACCTCAAAAGACTTTAGCAAAAATTAACAATTAGTTTTGTATATATAAAAAGTCCGAAAAGAACCCATCACTCATTGTCAATATAACAGCAAACTTATTCCTGATTTTTGTCCAACTTTGGCATTGTTTTCCATAGCACTATGCCTTTAAACTAACAAAATTAAATAATTGGTCCCAACAATTTTGAAACCTGCTTCTTTTGAACCTCTAATTTCTGTGACTTTGAAATTAAATCTCGCTTATAAAGCCAAACAGTTTCTTGATATTATTTTAAATGAATAGTTGGCGTGTAGACTAATGGCTCTTTAAATTTGATAAAAATGACGTTTAGTTATTGTAATTATTATGAATTTCCATTGGTTTAAAAATCCCCGTCTAAAAACTATTTTGAACATCGCTGCTCGATTACGTTTAACATTTAAATCCTGCCAATTAATGCTTAAATCCCATTTAAATTCTGACTAATCCTCGCCTAGATTCCTAAAAACTCCGACTAGCAACTAGTGAAAATCCAATATTAGTCTTAATTTATCAACATTCAAAACATATTTATAATCACGGTGATGCGGCACGATAAAACAATTAGCAGAAAACGACAAACTTGCACCTGGATTTATACGGAGCCGTAATTTAAGCTTAAGATGGGTTAAAACTTAAAACTGGGAGCTTTACTAGTTAGTTGTATAACTTGTATCCTATCCATTTTTTAAATAAATAAACATGGGACGTGTTGGATTTTATTTTTTAAAAAAAGTATAGAATTTGATGAGTTTTAAACTCATTCCCATCACCTTCGTATAAGAGATTATCAATTAAGCTACACTTAATTAATGATGTTTTTTAACATTAAAATGATTTGTATTGTCAAACATCTAGTGTCAGTCTTGATATTTCAAGAATTCTAAGCCAAATAAAAAATAAAGGTCTATTAGATAAGAAAGTTCACGTAAAATTGGAATATATTTTAATAAATATCAATTAAAAAGTGTTGGTAAATCGGAGATTGCTTGGATGAATCTGAACTCGTGAATATCACTGTCAGATAGATATTAATTCGGTGATTTTACCAAATATTCAATCGGATAAAATCAAAATGTTTAACAAGAACTTGTAATGTAAAAATGCTGAGATTTTTCCGAATCAAAAGTGTATGACCAATTTTAGGTATATATATTTGTCCAAGGGATATGTCCAAAAAACATGAATTATCAGGATAACACAGAATCCGAAAATATATAACTTTTCGAAAAAATGCAGATTTTTTTATCCAAAAAATATGTCTTTTCGGGGTAATAACAGAAAAAATTTTCAGTTCAAGTGTTGGAGATGTTGTGATTATCTCACATTGATAATAAACTTGAATAATTGTAGCATATTATTGAAGTATATGTGTTGGAGATGTTGAGATTATGTTAAGGTTAATAATACACAAGCCAAACTCGGCCACGTCAATATTGTTTTCGAGGAAAGGAAAATAAGTTTACAAGAAAGTGTGAAAATATACGAGTGAATGGAGGAGGCACGTCTATGTTGTTGTCAGAGGCTGACAATTTAGTCAAAATTAAGAAACTGATTTTGACTTTTCCAAATTAGAAAGTAGGTAGCTGGGCCCATATATTAAAAAATCTTTATATTGGACCATTCAATAATTGCCTGTTTCTGGTCTGAAATGCCCTGCAGGAACAATGAACCCACACCCACTGCTTATGCAATGCCCATTTACTTGCTGTAAATCCCACCTTTTTTTATAAACCACCTCCTATTTTACGTAAAATAAAACTGCACTTTGAGGTCAATATCCCTCTTTATCAGTTCAATTACAAGAGCATCATCCACTTAATATTAAAGTATCATTTTTTATTTGTGTGCAGCACTAACACCCTGCATTTTGGACAGTCAATTCTGTTGCATACTTTTATAATTTTATATTAAATAGAATCCAGTTCGATCCAAAATATAAAATATAATTTGTATAGAGAAAGCACACGGTAATAAATTACTAGTTTCTTTAATAATTAAATGTGTTACAATGTTAGAGATTGTGAACCGTTTGGAAACCCAAAAGAGGGCGATACAAGCGAGTATATTATTAGTTGTCAGTGTAAATTGAGGAGAAATTATTAGCCAGTTGGGTGGGTTGAAAATAATGAAGTAATAAAGAAGGGAAAAAGTTGATGTAAGGCATTGCATTATGCAGGTAAGGTAAGGTTGAATTTGTAGGGCTTTTGCTTTTATTATTTCAACGCTGTGCATAAATACATTAAGACTAAAGACTTTACAACTTTAATGTGTTTGTTTCAATTTGACTTCAAAGTTTTTGCGCGCAGCAGCCCTCTCATTATTGATCCAAATTTAACAAACTCTTTCGAGTTTGATCTTTTGAATTAATATCTTAATCACTTATAATTCAAAAATAAAAAGGTAAATTGTCGATTTTGTCCTTGTTTTGGTTTACCATTTACAAAAATATATTTTTTAGAATTCAATTTACTTTTTAATTTTTAATCTTGTTTATGTTTTGATTTTACATTTTTACCTTCTTATGTTTTGATTTTACATTTTTACGCTCTAGGTATACATCTGTTTTATATTTATTATATTTACATGTGTTATATATTTGTTATATGTCTACTATATATATCTTTTCTTGAAAACCTGTCTACTATATATATCTATTATATACATGTTATATACCTATATATATATATTCCTGTTTGTTATCTCCTTCACTCCAACTGTTTTAATACATCTGTTATATACTTGATATATATCAGTTATATATCTAAAGTGTAAAAAAGAAAATTTGAAACAATTTTTACATAATAATGTAAAATTGAAACTTGAGGGGAATTTTTTTGTAATTTGATAAAAATTGAGTGAAATTTATATATTGTACCTTGAACATTTACCTAAAAACCCCTAATTCAGATCAATATTAAGGTAAAATAGGGAATACGATAAAAGAAAAAATGTACAACAATTATTAATTTAAGACATAAGGGATTTATAGTGGAAACCTATTGACAGGTGTATACTCACTTCTTAAGAAACCTTAATATTCTTTCTCTTTATGAAATTGAGAAATTAGTACTAGTATCTAATCCGGAGATAAACTGGGCTTCGTCATTCTCAATATTGACTGGGCCATGTTTTCTAAGTATTGGGATTTAAGCTCTTCCTAACGGGCCTCTTTATTTTTTGGTAAACAATGGTCCTCTTTAATGAAATTTTCTTATTACAAATTAGCTTTTACAAATCTTTAATTTTTGCAAAACTCAAAAATACTCTTTTTTATGTTCACTTGTCAACCTTTGTAACTATCTCATCTCTCTTATTTTATTTGAATTTCGTAACTTTAAATGTTTATATCTTACAAACTATTGATCTTTTCAAATCGACTCTTTGAAATATTTTGTTCGTTTTAATATTATCTTTAAAAGACATACACTTTGATTTTTTTTTGAAAAAATAATGTTTCGCAATCTTATACATTGTATAATTATGGTATAATGCATTTTTTACAGCCTTTCAAGCGTTATACAGGGTATAAAGTTGTATAATGTATTTATATAATCTTTTTTTTCCTTTATGTTCATAACAATACTGATTTGTCCATAAAAATCAGGGCATGAAGATCTTAAACTTGATATGAAAGATCTTATAGTGGTTATGTTTACAACAAAACTCACTTTCTAGTAAATAAAATAATTTATCGTAATCTTATTTATAGTATAATAGTTTTATAATACTTGTTTAATTTACTGCTTTTTTTTCATGAAGGCGCTATACATGATATAAGAGGGGTATAATGTATTTTATATATTTTTTTTAAATACTTCTTACCACTCTTATACACTGTATAGCACCTTCATGAAAAATTATTTTTTAATTATACAACTATTATACTATATATAAGATTGCGATAAATTTTTTATTTTTTAAAAAAATTCAAAGTGCATGTCATTTTAAAGATAAAATTAAGACGAACAAAATCAATGGTTTGTAAGATATTGAGGTTTGAAGTTACGAAATTCAAATTAAATAGATGAGAGAAGGTATAAGGGAAGATAAAGTCAACATAAAAAAGGAAAAATAAAAAAAAGAATATAATGAAAAAGTGAATTTTAATTTCATTGTTGTAAAAACAATAAAATTTAACATTTTTTAGATATAGGGTTTAATTACCTTAATGAAGAAATATAAAATGTGTTCTTTAAATTAAAGTTTGGTATTTCACACAATACTTGTCTATGTTTCACTTTGCTTATTATTCTTTCCATTTTTTTAAAAGTCTCTATACATATAATAGTTGATTTGATTACAAAATCCTAATTTATACCTTTAAAAGGATAAAATCCAAACACCGATAAAAACGAAACTTAAATAAAATACTATAAATAAGAATGAGTTATTCGTGTAATTAATGAATATTAACACTTTCTTTTTTACTGAAGATTATGAATCTATTGATTGAAGTAGAACCCTAATAAAAGACAGAGATGTAGAGTACATCACTTGATTTGTAGTATTAGATGATCAATACATTAATGTATTAGTAGTAGCAGCAGCAGACAAGACACACATGACAATGCAAAGTTGCGAAAATAGTGGTGTTTTGGTATCATGTAACTCACATGCACTAATCATTAGCTTTAGCCAAATTATTGTTTTAACAAAGAAATAGAATGAAATGAAAACAGAAAAAGAAAGAGTCCTCTCCATAATATTCTTCAAACCATCATAAAGCAAAAGCAATGTCTATAAGAAATCAAAAGTGAAAGAAATAAAGATTCTGCGTGCCTCACTCACGAAGCTGGTTATTTCACTTTACCCTTGATTAATTTCAAAAACACCAACCTTGAAATTCTTCATCACCACAACTTATGTTCTTCAATCTCCAATATGGATTCTTACGTGTGCAAATCCATATCAACAAAGTATAAGCCTAATATATTGTTGGTATTTCTAATTCTGCTACATATAAGAGGTATAGAAGGCAACCATTGTAGAAGGTCATGTGGATCAATTGCAATCAATTATCCATTCGGTATTGATGACGGTTGTGGTAGTCCTTACTACAGGCACATTCTTGTGTGCTCAGAATCTGGAAAACTGGAGTTCCGTTCTCCTTCTGGTAGATACCAAGTTGAGAGCATCAGTTATTCGGATCCACATATTATTGTCTCCGATGAGTTGATGTGGAATTGCGAAGACGGAAACAGATTCCGGGCAACTAGAGCATTCAGCCTTGATACAAGTACACATTTCACTCTCTCTACTCAGAATGACTATCTTTTCTTCAACTGCAGCGAGCAGAACGTGATCGTGGAGCCTAAGCCCATTTTCTGCGAGAGGTTTCCTGATCAGTGTGACTCTACCTGCGACAGTGCTAGTTATCTTTGCAGGTACATATGCATAGTATTCTAGAATAGCACATGTTTTTGTTGTTGTTAGATTGTCCAATTATGTGGTTGTGTAGGCATTTGCCAGGGTGTGGGAGTGAATTAGGAGGGATATCGTGCTGTTCATACTATCCAAAAGCCACAGAATCACTAAGGCTCATGCTAAGATACTGCTCAACTTACACCAGCGTTTATTGGAGGAACAATGGCGGTTATGATCAAGTGGCGGAGTATGGAATCAGAATTGATTTTGATATTCCAGTCACGACTCATTGCTTAGAGTGTGAGGACATGAGTAAAGGAGGAGGAACCTGTGGGTTTGACACCAATTCGCAGAATTTCTTGTGCCTTTGTACGGACTCCAATTCGACCACTTATTGCAACGGTATGATTGCGTCTTGTTTCGAATTAGATCTGTTTGGAACATTAGGGGTTAGCATATGTATAATTAAGTTGGGGATTGGGGGTGTGTGTGCAGATCGTGGCAGCTCTAAGCAGCACAGCAGGGCAGGAGTGATTGCAGGTAACTGGAAAACAATTCATAAAGTTATATTTGATCTATCAAAAAAGAGCAGGGTATGAGAGTGTGTGATGAAATATAGGGACAGTGGGCGGAGTATCAGCGGCCGGGGCGGTCGGAGTTGGAGCAGGCTTATGGTTTTGGAAGAAAGTCAGAGCTAAGGCACCCGTTACTTGTGGTGTTCAGACCAATGACAACAGACTTTTTTGATACTTAGCAGACAAAAGCATCCAAAACTTTACTTGTTGTTTCTGGTCTTTTCCTTTTCTTTTCTAATCAAGATACCTTTCTTGATTGAGTTATGTTTCTTGTTTATATACCACCTCGCTTCTTTTATTAATTTCTGAGTTATCAAAGCCCGCATCTCCTTTGCCATAAATGACTATTTTCAACTTTGAACAAGAGGGTTAAACACCTTTTGTTTTTGGCCTCCTACTACTCCCCTAATGCCATTTCACTCCTTGCACTACTAAAACTGGCATTTTTATATCATATTTTGAAATATAAATTGACCTTTTACAAAACACCAATGTACCAAAAATATTTTGCATCCAATAAGAAGTATACAATATATACTCAGTTAAATAAGCTTGATTCATTCAGTATGAGAACTAAACCAATAAAAGGGTAACATCTGGCTTAAGTTGTGATACTAGAGAGTGATGCTGATTCAAATTACGATATATTATATATAGAGTAAATGATATAATAGTTCAGTGGCGAAAGGACATGATATTGAATAAGCTGAAAAAGGGATTGAATTGTTGTCTCTTGGATCTTAAAAATGTTCAAGAGATGAACATGTGTGATGCATACTGAATTCATAATTGAAAAGTAAAAATTGAAGTTAAACAAGTGAAACTGAACCAACAGACAGCGAGAAAAAGGTAGAAATAGAATTCAGTAGCAAGAGTGGGATGGAATGCAGGAAAGAGGGCCAGCTTGAGAAGTTAAGGCAGGAGCCAAAGCACCAGGTGCCACTGTGAAGGCTTCGTCTTCAGAATAAAGGGGTGCGCAGCTTCCATAGCCAGATTGCACAAAGTAAGCTCCGTTTGTAAATACATCTCTTGCTGATCTCCATTTCCAATTCTTCCATCCTTCACTTTCCACCTCTCTTTTTGTTACTTGTTTTACGTTGTCTTCATTGGGAGCTATGAAGTAGTTTCCTTCACTAAATATTGTTGGGTTTGCGCTTCCGCCAATTGCATACATCTCCCATTCATCATACCTGTTGTTGGCCACGTGAGCATACCCATATCTTACCCTGCACTCATCATCTTCTTTCCTTATTTTATCAGGATATTATACTTGGAAAATTGCATTCAAATATTAACCATTAATTAGTAGACTTGCCTGGGCATCCTTTGGACAAGTCCGGGCCCAAAATGATTGAAGATAACACTCACTTTCATTATTTTATCCGCTGAAAATGCATCGTTATGCCCCAGCAACATCACCTGTTTC
>CATIWQ010657188.1:0-17946 GCA_949673415.1 Euphorbia schlechtendalii
TGTGCAACCTTTTCCCTATATTCTAATTATTCTTTTTAATTATTAATTCGGTTCAACCAATTAATAATTTTTCTCACTGATTCGATGACTTATATTTTCAGTATAGACCCAGTCTATAGGTTCTTTACTTAGTCCGATAAAGACCCAAAGTGTGTGACCTCTTAAGATCACAAAGTATAGAGCCGCTATAGGTTAACCAAAACTTGGCTTCTTGTTTCGGAACCTTTAGTCTCAATGTTCCAAACTGATATGGAACTCGATAGCTCTAGACGATCAAATGGGCTTTCTAGTAAAGGCATATGATCCCTCGATACTTGGAACGTCATGTGCTTGTGACTTAATCTGGTTCCGCAGTAGTAACCAACACAATACACTCCTTCCATCAGGTTAAGTACCATCCAGTTTATTGATCTCGGATTAAGTGTTAGCTCATGTAATAGCTGCAGATATCCTGGAATTAGACTTGTTCACAAAGAACACCACTCAGCTATTATGTATCAAGATTGACTAGAAACCCGTTATATCAATCTTATACTTTGATTATAGGTTTATGAGTGTGTCACTTCAACAAGAGGCCCTAAGGTACATCTCCCATTATATCACTATATCAGGAGCAATGGATCACATCTTGACTACACAACTTACCAACATGTGATCATCGCTATACCCTTAATCACCCGTGTCATCTTGATCGCCAGGGTATGAATAAGTATGACCCAAAGTATGGCAACTCCTACAAAAGGTACCTGGTATCTCAAGTTTGAGGATACTTGTACTGCTACTACAATAAGACATGACACCAACACATGGATATAGTTATTTTTGAGTGTTTGTCTTATAACGGTCTCCAATGTATTACTCAAATACATTCATGTGTTAACTCAAGGTACCACCTTCAGCTCGTGAGATCGGCTGCTTGGATCTAATCCAAGGACTAAGCCTACACATGCTAGTCTATCCGTTCCATTGATGTCCAGTCTCAATGAAACTATAACTAGGAATATTTAGACTATTCATAGTAACACATATGTGTATTTCTCACACCATATAGCTCCCACTATGTCCATGATAACACGCATATTCTACATATTTTAGTATTATTTTGATTGAGCATTTGAATTGTATATTGTTAATTTGTGGTAGATTTGTGCTTGTTTAGGAGATAAAGATGTGTTGGGACTGATTTGGGCTTAAATGAGGAAAAGTAAGGCGTTTTGAAGCATTTTGAACTATTCTGGAAGTTACCCTAGAGTACAGGCTAAGGAATGACGATCAGGTTTGATTATTTCGGGTTTTTGGAGTAAAATTGGAATTAAAGACTGATGTTTCCAAGTTGATGACAAAGACTTCCATATTAGATTTACATTAATTCTATGTTCCTATTTTATCTTTTCCTTTTAATTATTTAGGAAGACTCAATTTTCTTATTTAGTTCTTTCGTTTAATTAGGATTGTTTAAAGAATTATTTTAGGATAAATAGGCATAGAATTTCAGCATTAGTGAGACCTTTGACTATCTTGTTCTTAATTTATTTTTAATAACAATTTCTTCTTTGTTTTCTTCAATTATGTGTAGCTAAATTTATTGTTCTTTCGACTAAGGGAATTACTTGAGGCTAATTATTAATCGTGAGTCTTGTTCTTAATCTTTCTCTTGAAATCAGTTTTTGAATCCAAACCGGTAACATCTTTTGTTGTTTTCCTTTTGATTTCTTCAATCCGGCCAATTGTTTCTCTTGAAAGGATGAACATATTATTATTCTATTATGTTTATGCTATCATGATATAATAGAAAATTTGTAACAAACGAATTCTTCTAAAAGTTTCGTGGTTGGATTTGAATTAATAATTTTCTTTGTGCTATCATAAAGTTTTTAATTGAAGTTGGTACTTACGCTTAAAGCCTTTTTGGAATTAAACCTTGTCAGCTATCTACAAGTGCGTTTCAAAATTGAGGGTAAATGATTTAGCTATCTACTATCATTCTCGTGTTTAGAAAATATTTTATTAATTATGCTATCATGATTAAGCTAACTGACTGAAAAACTCAAAAAACTTATATTTTGTGCCTCTGATCGATTGATATCAAGCCGAAAGTATTCCTTAGTTGGAAGACTCTTTCCACTTGAATTTTTACTTCTTTCAATTTCCCAATATTGTTAATTGTTAATTTCCAAACAAATCTCAGAACCCCTATTTTATTTATTTTTTGTTTTTACTTTTATTGATCATTAATTCTATAAAAAAATGATTTTGTTAGTTTTTGTGGGTTCGACCCTACTTACTTAATAGTACAAAAATCCAATCAATCGAGTAATAGGAATATATTTTTGATGAATTCGATACACGTCAAATTTTGGCACCATTGTCGGGGACTAATACTAATTAGTTTTGTTTGTTTTGATGACCATGTTTGGTCTGAAGAGCATTCCAGCCATGACACTTGAAGAGATGATAAGAGCACCACCTGTGGTTTATTGTGAATTTTGCGGGATTATTAGGCACATGTTTGCTACGTGTCCCCTACTTTCTAGAGAGGAGTATCAACCAAAAGCATTTCTAATATGAATCAAGGTAAGTTGGAAAGCCAATGTAAGATTTCATCTCAAATTGAATTTAACCCAAAGCAAAATACATGTTCAATAACTATTCAAAATGAGAAGGAATTTATTGATGATAAATCTGAAAACGAAGTTATTAACCTGGAGTCCAGGGTAAGCAGACGTGATAACTTGGATTTGAATTTAGCAGCTGATTTGGATGAGGAGATGAACATTAATGGTAACAAGATGTCAAATTTAAAAATTACAGAAATAAAAGCCCACCAACTCCCTTTTCAAGAAAGGTTGTCAAAAACCAAAAAAGAGAGGGAAGATGATGAGTTAAAGAAAATATTTCAAAGTATTAAGATAAATGATTCATTCTTTGTTGCCTTTGATACAGTGAATAATATTTTTAATGATTCATTACTTATGTTTTTGGGGACAATTTTGCTTGACGAAATTAATTTCTCTTACCTTTTCTTAACTAATGAGTTGAAGGAAACTATTAAAGGGTTGGGCATCGAAGAGCTTGGTTTGGAAATAAAAGAATGGGATCCCGGTTGAACGAAAGATGTGTCGAGCTAAACGACATTAAACAAAAGCGCTTTTTGGGAGTCAACCCAAAATTTTTTTATTATTTTTCTTTATATTATTTTTAGTTTATTATTCTATTTTTTTTAGTTTTGATTTAGTTATTAGTTTTTAGGGAATAGAAAGAATTTGATCAATTGTCTTCAACATCTTATTTTTATTTGATGAAAAAGTTTCAATTGTGCAGGTCTAGAATGAGCTTCAACATTCATTTTCTTCAAATTTCCATGATAAACTTGCTCTCCTCCACCATCAGGTTGTGCCTTTCTTTTTTCTTTTTCATTTAATTTTTCTTTCAGGTACATAAATGAGGCTGTTTATTGTTAAAGTGTGGGGGAGGGTATTGCATTTGATTGTCTTCAAGTGAAGTTTGAAATTTTTTTGTATTTATCAAAGACAATGAAATTTAGGGAAAAGAATACCAAGGATAGATAAAAATGAACTAGTAACCGAATTGATTCAACTAACTAAAATTTTGACATGGAGAGCCGATTTAAGAAATGATCTACCTAATCAATTAAAACCTGAAAGTTACCTAGTACATTCTCGATTTTGTACTCAATTTGTTGATCGGTTTAAAATACATTTCCTTCTGTACATGTGTTAATTGGGTGATTTTATTTTCCACTTTGAGTCTAGAAGAAAAAGCATTGCTCGGCTAGCAACCGGGTGATGACTCTTTCATAGATTTTGATTTCATTTTTGTTTTAGAAGGGAAAGCATTGCTCGGCTAGCAACCGGGTGATAACTTTCCCATGTGATGGCTAGAAGGAAGAGCCGTGCTCGGCTAGCAACCGACTACCGTCTCTTCCTTAGGATTTTTATTTTAGCAAATAAAGAGGTAAAAAAAGAAAAAAAATAGAAATGTGAAAAAGAATAAAAATGAAGAAAAGAAAATATGCATTTAGGGATCCCATCGAGCGAAACATATAATAAGGTTGGAATTATTTTGGCTTTTAACTCTTGAAAATGATCGAGTTCCGAGCTAGGTGAAATACCTTTCTTAAGGAATTTAATTAATTGGGTGTTTAGAGGTTATAAAGGAATTCTATCAAAATTTTTGGTGAAAGAAGTCATGTTTTGGGAAAGTGAATGAAATCTTTGCTTGGTTCAAATTTGTTTCTGTCTTGATCTTTGATGTTTGCTTGAGGACAAGCAAAAGGCAAGTGTGGGGGAATTTGATAACACGCATATTCTACATATTTTAGCATTATTTTGATTGAGCATTTGAATGGTATACTATTAATTTGTAGTGAATTTGTGCTTATTTAGGAGATAAAGACGTGTTGGGACTGATTTGGGCATAAATGACGAAAAGTAAAGCGTTTTGAAGCATTTTGAAGCTGTTCTGGAAGTTACCCTGGAGTACAAGCTAAGGAATGACAATCAGATCTGATTATTTTGGGTTTTTGGAGCAAAATTGGAATTAAAGACTGATGTTTCCAAGTTGATGACAAAGACTTCCAGATTAGATTTACATTAATTCTATTTTCCTATTTTATCTTTTCCTTTTAGTTATTTAGGAATACTCAATTTTCTTATTTAGTTTTTGAGTTTAATTAGGATTGTAATTATTTTAGGATAAATAGGCATAAACTTTCAACATTAGGGAGGCCTTTGACTATCTTGTTCTTAATTTATTGTCAATAACAATTTCTTCTTTGTTTTCTTCTATTATGCATAGATAAATTTATCGTTCTTTCGACTAAGGGAATTACTTGAGGTTAATTATTAATCGTGAGGCTTGTTTTTTATCTTTCTCTTGAAATCAGTTTTTTAATTCAAACCGGTAACATCTTTTGTTCTTTTCCTTTTGATTTCTTCAATCCGGCCAATTGTTGCTCTTGAAAGGATGAACATATTGTTATTCTATTTTGTTTTATGCTATCATGATATAATAGAAAATTTGTAACAAAGAAATTCTTCTAAAAGTTTCGTTGTTGGATTTGAATTAATACTTTTCTATGTGCTATCGTAAAATTTTGAATTAAAGTTGGTTCTTACGCGTAAAGTCTTTTTAGAATTAAACCTTGTCAGCTATCTACAAGTGCGTTTCAAAATTGAGGGTAAATGATTTAGCTATCTACTATCATTCTCGTGTTTAGAAAATAGTTTATTAATCGTGCTATCATGATTAAGCTAACTAACTGAAAAACTCAAGAAACTTATATTTTGTGCTTGTGATCGATTGATATCAAGATGAAAGTATTCCTTAGTCGGAAGAATCTTTCCACTTGAATTTTTACTTCTTTCAATTTCTCAACTTTGTTAATTGTTGATTTCCAAACAAATCTCAAACCCCCCATTTTATTTATTTTTTGTTTTTACTTATATTGGTCATTAATTCGATTAAATTTGATTTTGTTAGTCTCTATAGATTCGACCCTACTTACTCAACACTATAAAAATCAAATCAATAGAGTAATATGAATTTATTTTTGATGGATTCGACATACGTCAGTCCACACATTTTTATGCTATGAAGTAATCATGGACTTTGTCTCATCAATTACGCATATACATAATTAATATTATGCATATATGATACCAGCGAGACACATTAATAAACAGAAAGCACTAATAAGTAACAAAGATGCATTAATTATTATTAATAATAATTCGAAACCTTTTTTACATTATGACTAATAAAGATATATCGCCCTAATTGCCTCTAAGGTATACATCATGTCTAACAGATTGCACTCAGGAGATTGCTAACTACATATGAATGGAGTAGCCTTAGCCAAGAAAATCCAAAGATAAGGGTATTTTTGGACCACCATGATTACATATTTTGAATCAGAGGTAAAGAAGTGCCACCAATATCAGATTCATGGAGAATTCCCACACTTACCACCTCTGGAACTCCAAAATTTGTATACTCCTTGGACATTCTTTACATGGGGGGTATATATATAATTGGTAAGATCTGATGATCATCTACAAATGGGCATAGATACATTATAGTGGCCATAGATTACTTCTCCAAGTGAATTGAGACCAAATCTTACATCAACATTACCACCAAGAAGATGATTAAGTTCATATAGAGCCAAATTTATGCTTGATATATGATACCTCACCTCATTATCAGTGATAATGGGATTCAATTCAAAGCTGAAATGACCAAAATGATTGAGAGATATGGGATTGAGAATTTTAGATCATCTCCATACTAACCACAAGCAAATGAGGCAGTCGAAGAAGCCAACAAAGACATCAAGAAGATTCTGTCTAAAAGTGTTATCACATATAAAAGTTGATTTTATAAGCTACCTTTTGCAGTTTGGGGGAAAAAATGAGTATCTGTACTCTGACAAATTAAACCCCAATTCTCTTTGGTGCATGGAATGGAAGAAGTTCTACTAGTAGAAGTCATATTGCTAAGGGTTGCCTTGGAAGCATAGTTGAGTGAAACCAATTATGTTAGAGATAAATTTGAGCAATTGAACATGGTTGATGAAGTATGGTTGAGAGCCTTGGAGAATTTGCAAATATATTAGTGTCTCATAATTACAATAGTCAAGTCAAGCATTAGAAATAGCCATTCAAGGCTGGTGACTTGATAATCAAACAGTTAAAGCATATCAAAAATGACACAAGAGGCAAGTTCCAACCTAATTGGGAGGGCTCGTTTGTAATCAAGAAAATCTTAGGCAAACGAGCAGTTAAATTGACGGACATGGATAATAACGAGTTCATGAGCCCTATTAATTAAGATAAAATCAAGTGCTATCACATATAGATAAAAACATGATGATAAAATAAAAGCCTGCCAATTTAAAACCCAGAAAAGGGCGTATTTTAAGCAAAAATTAAGGCAGTCTATTAGTTCGAAAACCCGGTTAGGGAGGATTAGTAGAACACAAAGGCTAAATAAATTCTATCTGACATGTGTGAGGGGTTTGAGAAAAAATAAAGACTAAATAGTTGAGTGATTTTAGCTAGAAAATCGTAAATGGATAATTAGCAATGGAAGACATTTCAGTTGAAATTGTTACAAACAATTGTGATCGAGTTAAAGTCATTAATAAAATTGTCATTCTTGCTAAAATTTTATCTGTATTCGATTATGAACGAGTGTTTCCATGAAAGTGTTCGACTCATGAGTATGTGAATGTCTTCTTTTTTATGCTTCATTTCTGTATCATTAATGTGCTAGCCAATAAATCACAAAAAAAGGTAATAATAACCCGATAGACTGAAAAAATTGAGGTCTATGTAAAAGTCGAGAAAAAATTATTATAAAAATAATAGTCTACAGGATTCGAAAAACTAAAAAGGGTGATTTAGGACCAAAAGAAGTAAAATAATGAATATCGTCCGAGATCACCCTAAACTGGTATCGAGATCGCCTTAAATCAAAAGAAAATTTGATTTATTTCCATTTTTTTTCAGGGAATCGATTTTTTATCCGAAACGAACCCACTCTTTACCTATAAACTGGACCTAAATTTTTGTAGTCTAAGCCAAATTTTTTATCTTAATATTAGCATAATTTTGCAAGCCAAATACTCAAACTTCTCTCCCTGAAGTTGTAAAAGTTCTTGAACAAAGAGTGAAATCATTTGATTCATTTACTTGTTCTCATCGCTAATGATAGTTCAATTTTCACCCGATTCCAAAACACTAAGCGTCTGTTTGGTTGTGGAAAACTGGATCAGTTTTCCAAAAAAAAATTCAAGGAAAACTGAAAAATGGAATTTGCTGTTTGGTTGCAAAATTTTTCAGTTTGGAAAATTGGAAAACACTTTTCAAAATTTTTTAACTCAGGAAACAGCTTTCCGATGTTTTCTAAAATTTTCTAAACTTAATAACATACAAGCTTTATGTAAGTACCACAATACTCTATTATTTAATTTATTTTTTGCTAACATATATAGTAATGTAGTAAATTGTTAATAAATAACAAAGAATAATTTTTATTAATATACTCTTAGTTTATTTATTTAGTCATTTTTCCAATTTACATTTAACTTTTTTTAATATTTAGTCTACTTATATTTTTTAATTAATAAAATTTTAAATTAATATTTATTATTTGAAAAGTAAAAAATTGTATATTGAAAATTATTTTATATCTGAATATTTCTGTATACTTTTGATTTTTCAATTCATCATTTAGTAAATCGAAAATTGTAAAATTTGATTAAAATAGATCACTAAAACATGAAATTTAAATATCAAATAAAGATGTTTTCATACACTAGTGGAAAAAAAGGCCTGAAGGGACGCAATATAAGCAATGGTTAATACAAAAAACACTCTGTAAAAGTCTTTAAAAAAACGCGAAGCTTATCATGGACAGTTATTATTTAATAACCTTCCGTAATAGATTAAATAAAATAAATTTCATAACTAATACAGACGGTTATCAAATAATAACCGTCCATGATAATTATGCAGACGGTTATTAGTAATAACCGTCCGTATAAGTTAGTAGCTTAATGGATAATACAGATGGGTCTAAATTCGACCCGTCCGTATTGAATATCAAAACCCTAAAAGCACAAAAAAATACTCACTTTCCTCTGCTCGCATTCTTCAGCAAAGACACTCCCATCTTCAATTTTTCCCCGGATCTTTCCCACCTAGCACGGATCAAGATAGCTAGATTCCTTCAGAACTGCAATAGTTGTCGGTGGAACAACATATGCGTGTTTCAGTATATCTCTGGATTCTTTCAGAACTGCAATAGTTATCGGTGGAACAAACATAGCTGACCAGGTATATTTCTATGATGTTTATTAGTTTTTCACTGAATTCTTCCTTAACACGAGATGTGGATATAAGAAATTAGTTATTCATAAGTTCTTGCTCAAGAACTGTCTGGTGAAAGCAGTAGAATAGGAGAGAACAATTTTAGTTTTTGAATTCTATTTATCATAGATTTTAAATGGTGAAACAACTTTTTCATTCTGCATTTTTGTACAACCAATTCTTGATGTTCTATTTTGTGGCTTTTCTTTAATTTAATTGTATAATAGTTTCACTACTTTGCTACTCTTGCTAGGTGAAATGAGAGAGGTTGGAGCTACGAGCTGGAGTGGATGTAATTGTTGCTACTCCAGGAAGATTTATTGATTATTTACAACAAGGGAACACTTCTCTTTCTAGAATTTCATTTCTTGTACTCGATGAGGCTGACAAAATGCTTGATATGGGGTTTGAACCACATATTAGAGAGGTCTGACACTTCTCTTTCTATGAACTTGTGTTTTTATTGATCGACTAGCTCAAAAATGTAGCTTATTGTTATTGTCATTTCAATTTTATTATGTTTGACATATGTAGTCTTATAATGAGTCTGTCTTCATAATGATAGTGAACTCTTTTGGGATCATCTCGACAATGAGCATCATCAAGTTAATGTTTTCCTATTACATGCAGCTCAATTATGATGGTTTTTTTTTCTCTTTTTACTTCTCTCTCGTAATGATTTAGAAGGAAACTAAATAAATAAACAAAATAAGAACGTAACTCTTTTATACTTTTCATGTTATTGAATGTACCTTTTGGGTGTAACTTTATGTTTCAGCTGTAGGTTTCAAACTTTGATTTGTTTCTTCAAGTACTGCATAATCTTCCCAAGAAGCATCAAACTCTGCTTTTCAGTGCAACTATGCCTGTGGAGATTGAGATACTAGCCCAGGTTAACTTCCAGCTACTTTAAGTGGACTTGTAACAGCAAGTGAATACCGTAGATAATATAAGGGAGATTCCTGTGTTTATTGTCGCTAATCATAATTCTGATGTCCAATGAATAGTCTTGTGTCATTAAGAACAATTGCATTTGTTGTATTTTGAGGTCTACCTAATTAGGCTCAATTTCGATCATTAGTTGATAATTCTGACCCTACTTCTCAGAAACTTTTCTGGTGGGTGTTTTGGAGTTTTTAGATGGAATATGCACCCATATTTGATATTTCTTTTTTTTTTTTTTTTGAAAATTAGGAACATTTAATTTTTTGAGGTATCTGGGGCTCGGACCCAGGACCCTAGCTTCTTTCTCCACTTTGGGAGGAAGCTGTGGCCACTAGAGCAAGTTTAGTGGTTCATATTTGATATTTCTTGGCACTCTCACTTTGTTTATAGTGTTGAAGAATGTTTAAGTAATAATTGGTCCTTCTGATGCTATTATAATTGTGTTATTCTCTTAAAATATATTACTTTGATTTACAAAAAGAGTTGAAAGAGTGAATTTTTACGTTGTATGATTCATACTTGTATTATTTACTTAGTCACGATTTTAATGGCTATTGTATCCATATTTTGCTATTATTCATTTCAATCGACTAAATGTTAAAAATTTATTATGAAACTTTTGGTTTCTATTAAATTGAAGTGAATATGAAAGTACATTGCTTCGTTATCTTTATGATAAAGATGTTTGATTTGCCCCAAATTTGGGAAAATGGTAAGTTAATGTTTTTAGTGACTCGCCCAAGGTGGTTATTTTCTTTCTTATATTTAAGTGCGAAGATGGGTTCATTTACAATTAGTTGAATCTTGTGATATTGTTTGCTTTTACTACCTCATTTGTGTTTACACCTTGCTAGTAATATATATTTAGACTACTCTGATTAAAAAGAAAAGGATAATTATAGATAAGATTCAACAGGTAGAAAGTACTTTGGCTTTCGAATTTTAAATGTGGGGAATATTATTGAAACAATATTTTAATGGGTCACCTATTTTTAAATTAGTTATGATAGGTTATATTGTTTTCTTGTTTTGTTTGATTTATTCAATTACTAATTCCATCAATGCTACTACATTTATGATGGTGGTAATAAAATAGAGTTGTGAAAACATTTTATATGGCGCAGATTGACTACCTTCTCACCTTGCTCGTTGATAACGCATCCCAGGCTGAAAATCCGGTGTTCCCTTGCCCTTAACTGTAGTGTTTGTGCAAAGGAAGGTACAAGAGAGCTATTTCTTATTTTTTGTTTTGGCTTTTTTTCTTTGAATGCATTGCATTAATCAATTCTTGTTAAAGTTCAGGAAAACATAACTAAATTTGTACATATCTCCTCTGTTTAATTTTGTAGGCCCTTTATATAATCTTGTTTCTCATTGCAGAGAAAGGGAATGAAGCAAAAAGTTAATTGAGAAAGGAAATCGAGGGGCTTCGCGTTGTTGTTAATATAGAGGTGCATTTTCTTTATCATATTTATTCTTCTGTTCATTGTACTACTTGCTATTGAATAGTTCTTCTCCTTTCAATTTTTTGAACTTTTAATATTGAGTTGGAATCTTTCATTTGTTTAAGTGATATCTGTATTGTTGAATTCTATATTTGTTCATCACACTTCACAGTGTATCTTTATAGGGCAGATTCTTGATTTTCTTGGCTCTGCTATGTATGCATATTATAAGCTCGTAGGAAAGTAGTTTCTCTCTGCTTAGACTGCATGTTAAGCTAACCAATAGGTACCTAGCGAATTACGCAACACAAGAACATGACATAGCTGAAGTTTGACAGTAGCATTCTGAATCGACCATGGAATTCACCATTTGCAGTACTGGTTTTATTTTTTTAAAACAAAAGTACAATTGCAGACGGTTCTTTGGGAGAAACCGTCTGCATAGGTTAAACCCAATAAAAGACTGTTACGGACAATTCTATAGAAAGAACCGTCCGTAATAGTCTATTACGGATGGTTGTTTTGAATCAACCATCCGCAATAGTCCTTTATTACATTTTAAAGATTACACCCACTATTGTGGACGGTTGTTTCATAAGAACTGTCCATGTTAACTCCTATTCCGGATGGTTTTTGAACCGTCCACATTAATGCCTGACCAATCGCATCGTGGCTTGTGCGGACGGTTCAAATCCGTTCGGAAAAGCCCAAAATAACCGTCCCTAAAAGCTCATTCTGCACTAGTGATAAATGTAGACAAGTTAAATAAAACTATAATTTGGTAAACTTGAAGCATATTCATCATAAAAATTACATGATGTGATAAGTTTCAAATGTGCTAAAGGTAAGATTTGTCATTTTCAAACCAATATTAAGATGCACATGAATCAACTTATATTTATAATTGAATTAAAAGATTTTTTACTTTATCAGTTTTTAGTTTAAAATTTTTTTTGTCATTTTTAATTTATATTGTATTATTTTTTTGTCATTTCTAATGTTTATAACAAGTAAAGTATATCATTCAATTTTTTAGAAAATAAAAAAAATAGATTACTAAACAAAAATGAACATGTTTTCTGTTTTTCAGTTTTCTATTTAAAAAACTCAAAACTTGAAAATTTGGAAAATGAAAAGAAAACTAGAAATAAAAAATGAAAATAGTTTTCTACAACCAAACAGACCCTAATTTTTTCTCTTACGAAGGCTATCTGGGTTCTTAACTTTGGATCTACAATAAAAGTGGATTCAAAACAAAAGGTTAAAAATAATTTGAGACTTGCTATATGATTTTTTATAAATTTGCTATATGATTCGTATAGTCCGAGTCACATGTACTAACCACGAATTTCTAGTAGACACAAGCACACACATCGAATCTCACGTTTTTATTTAAGCAATTTTTATACATCTCTTGAAATATCCATGGAACGTCTCGACCCCATTTATACCATTTACATTTAGCATCTATATCATGTATGTTTATCATTTATTCCATGTATAGTTTAACTTTGCCATGCGTAGTTTAAATTATGCCATGTCATCACCTTGGCTTTGCCATGCATAGTTCAAATTATGACACATCATCACTTTGATTGTGCCATGCTTAATTTAAATTATGTCATGTCATCACTTTGACTTTGTCATGCTTAGTTTAGTTTATGCCATGTCATCACTTTGACTTTTCCATGCGTAATTTAAATTAGACCACATCACAGCTTTGTACCATGTGTAGCTTAGGCCATGCCATCATTTCATATACATCATGTATATTTTTACACCTATACCATGTTTAGGTTAAGTAATATCAGGTACATATATACCAACTATACCATGTGTAAATATGAATGCTTATACCACGTCTATGACATGATTAGGTTTTATTAACGTTATACCATGATTAAACCACGTACAAATAATCCATACCATGTATAGTCTAGGTTGGACCAAAAGCTACGTCTATGCCATGATAGTGTTGATTTTGTATATATACCATCTATATTTAATACCATGTGTAGATTACACCTAAAACCATGATTGTGCCATGCTTATGTAGGTTTACCATGCTTATAACATGAATATAACATGTATGTCCTATGTCTAGACCACGCATATTCAAACCTTATATTGTGTATACATTACACGTTTCTTTCCCATGTATATACCATGCCTCACTTGCCTATACTATATTTTACCGCGCACATGCTACGTCCATTTTACTTGTGCTATGTTCATGTAATGCGTATACTACATTTATACCATGGAAATGCTATGCCAACATTAGGTCTAGGTTATCTTTATGTTATACTAATTCCATATACATTCCACATACCTATACCATCTATACTTCATGTGCTTATATCATGCATATACCTCAAATATATTATGTATGTATCCTACCATGTTTCTACCTTTGTATATACCATGCATATGTCATGCTTCTTAAAAGCCCAATCATGCCATGTCTGTTATGTCCATACCATGTTTATGGCATGTTTATACCATGCTTACACAATGTTGATAAGTGTATAATGACACTTATTATCTTATTTTTTACTCATAAAATGATGTGGTTTAGAGTCATTTTATACTTCATATAAAAGATTTCATGTGGCATATAGTTGTTTTTTATGCAAGTGTAGAAACTAGGTGAATCTTGGGAGTGAAATGATCAAAGATGGAATTCTATGCAAAAAGAGTGAAAAAGGTGCAAAAAGATGCGTCGAATGCAAGGAATTGGCTTAGGATCGAAGTTGTGAAAGATCGATAAAGTTGCAAAGAAGAATCATGAAGAAAAGCATAAGTCACAACCATGTAATGATCATGATTCCTACTCGCGATTAGCCAAATCATGCTCTTGACTATCTATCGTGATCGTGACTTATCATTCTTCACAAAAAGTCAGTTAGCAACTTACATTCACGATCGTGACAAGTATGTCACGCTCGCAAATCATGATGGGTTTGATAAACTCTTCTCAACTTCCAACCACTGGATAAGAACGATTAACCGCAATCAACCACCATCAATAGTCAGACGAAGAGACACCTTTTGGAGATAATGCAACCACGAAAAGGTGCCTATCCATTGAAGATAAGGATGAAATCTTGCATCCAATCACATTGAAGATGATGCAACCCTTCAAAAATGGACATGACTATTCATTTGGATAAACACAACCTTTCACATCAACCATTTTTGTGAATGATGGTGCATGAGAGTGTGTAAAATATGTATGGCACGATACATGATAGATAGAGAGTGAAAGTTATATAGATTTTGCTAAGTTCAAAGTGTTAGAGAGAAAAATGTATAAGTGATTCGATTCTTATTTCAATCACTAGATTTCTCTACAAATTCGAGCGATTGTTGTATGAGTGTAATTGCAAAGCACTTATCAATAAAAGTTTCTGTTCTTCAACATTCATTTGTTCAATATTCATAAGAAATAACATCCTAATGGAGATTCTATACGAGTCGAGACCGAATTCAAAGTAGACGTAGGAATTGCAGGAATTGATGATTCCCATTATAGAGTGGATACAGTTTGATCAACTTTAGCTTTCACTTGCATACCTTACAACTTTACTTTGTTTTCTACTTATACTTTCTAATTTGAAGTTTATGATATATCTATGTGTCATAACGAGTATTTCGTCTTTCATCACTTATATTAATGAAGTTATATGCTTTCAAGTTGACCTTAAGAGTAGTTTCGACGTTAACAAGATTATGTATAATCACTAGATTTGTGATTATAACACTGTTAAGTAAGCCAACATATTTGGAGTGGTAACTTGCTAAATATGGCTATGAGAGAGTAACCCGTACTAAGCATAGTATTATTGTTGTCCAAGTTTTTATAAGTGTCATAATTCGTTTACCCTAAATTTAGAAAAGTCATTTCATGTGTTTCTCTACGGTGAATTATAGGATATTTGGGCGTCTAGAACCGAGTTTGTTGAAGTTATCTATTGCATAAAACATTCTTGATTATTTTTCAAATTTTACTACACTATACTTGTTCTTAGGGAATATCTAAATGCTTTGCATCTTCTCTAATTTGTTCATGCTTCTGTCCATTCATCAATCTACCATTCAAAACCTTCAACTTATTTTATTTTCTTTTGTTCTGTAACTCTAGTTGATCCTTAGAACCGAATTCCTTCCCTGTGGGATTGATATCTTTTAAAACTACATCGCAACTGTATGCTTGAAATTATCTTCATCTTTCTATTTGATAAGCGGTACTAACAACTCCTGTTCATATTTAGAACTTTTATATTATCAGTAGAAAAGTGGCGAACCAATTTTTGTTCATGTGTATGCCCATGTTATGTTTACACCACGCTTATACAATATATATGCCATGCTCATGCCATGACGAGGTCATGTCTATACCATGTATATGTCATGTTTATTCTATGTTTATGACATGGCTATCCTATACCATGTCTATTCATGATTAAACTATGTATACCATGATAATGTCGTGTCCATACGATGCTTACACTACATCTCTACCATGTCTATGTGGATCAATGCCATGTTTCTACCATGTATATATCATGCTTATGTCATGCTTCTGTAATGTCATGTCAATACCATGCCTAGGTTATGTTTATATCATGACTATGTTTCTACACCATGTCAATGTCATGTCCATATCATGCTTATGCCATGTCGAATCCTATACCAGGTCCATGTCATGCTCATACCATGTTTATACCATGCTTATGCCATATTTATACCATGCTTATGCTATATATATATACTTTGTTTATACTATGTTAATACCATGTCCATGCCATTCTTTTGCCATGTTTATACTTTACTCATACCATGTCAATGTCATTTCCATGTCATGCTCATGGCATTTTTGTACCTTTCTTATACCATGTGTATGACATGTATGTTCTATGTCCAAATCGCATATATGCTACCCTTACATCATGTACTCATCATGTGTGTCTATACCATGTATATACCATGTCTCTCCCGCTATATTATGTTTTACCATGCATACGCCATAATCGCTTTGCATCTATATTGTGCCCATACCATGCATAAACCATTCTAATATTGTTCCAACATCATATCTAATTTAACTTTGCATTGTGATAATTCCATGCATGTTATTTTTTATCTTCATATTTTCATGTTATGCCACTTCGCATCTCCACCATATCTATGTTCTATGGGATTTCGAGAGTATATGATTCTATGAGTTATATTATTATGTTTGTTATTTTGAGCACCGCATACACGAGTCTTAGTTTGAATCTCAAGTATCATGACATATGCATTAACCCCATGTTTTGCAGCAATATTGCATATAATAAATTAAATATTACATATACACATTCTCATAACTCATACCCCACACACCTATACATAAACCCACAAGGCAAATAAGCTTGCATCAATTTTATCTTGGCTTTAAATTGGATCAATGAACGTCTCATTTGTACAATTGAATCTCGGTTATAAGAAAGAAGAATTTGACACAAGTAATTATTTAGATTTTAAATCAATTTCTGAACAAATTGAATAAGTTTGGCCACCTTTAAATTCCGAATCCTCCCTCAAGATTGAAGAAATGGCTCCTTAGTCCGACATGGCAAATGAAATTAATACAACTCTCGCTAAATTTTTTATTCAAGAACTCCCTCAATGAGCAAGAACTTTATCATTGTCAACTTGAACCAATGGAAGTAGGTGAAGAAGAGGTTTCAAAATTGGAGATCTTCAATGATGTCTATAGTTTTGACAAGGTTTGCTTCATGGAAAAGGGTTTGTTGAGTCCATCATAAATAATTTCCCTTCACTCATGAAGGAGCCATCCTCCGAAGAAGTACTCGCTAAATTTAATTAAAAATAGAACTCAAAGGCATAAAAGAAATGACTCAATTGAAAAAAAAAGAGAAAGGGGATCTTCAATGAAGATGATTTGATTGGTGAATACACAACTTTGCACCTGTCACCTCACTTGTTGAAGATGACGATATTTTTTTTGTTTTCATTTCCTGCTTGAAAAAAACAATGTAGCCTACAAGGTTAGATTACCCTATAATAAAAGAATAATAATTTCACTTGTTTGATGTCTCATCCATCGATGCATTGCATTAATTTGAGAATACACATAATGTCCCTAGCATACATGATAATTTTTGAATGAAGTCAACTCACTTGCACCCAGAGCATCTATGTATTTGTCAATGGATGGATTCTCAGGCTACAATCAGATTCTTATGGATATCATGGATAAAGTTAAGACGGCTATGAGCATGGAATTTTGTACCAGCTAGCGTGTTCGATGATGACGGCTTTTCGGGATTTAATCCTTGAATCACACAAATTCCGACTATCCGATAATCTTCAAATGGGAGCTCTATAATTATTTAGGACTGTAAAAAAACATTTAGAAACCTTAAGTGAAGACTTAAATGCTTAAAATATTTTTAAGGATCTAAATATGTTGAAAGGTTTGGAATAATTTAATCAAATAATTTGTTAAAGAAAAAATAATATATATACATACATACATACATACATACATACATACATATATATACATATATATATATACACACACACACACACACACACACACACACACACACACACACACACACACACACACACACACACATATATATATA